>OOFB01013215.1:17508-28430 GCA_900323305.1 Trachyrincus murrayi | reverse complement strand
CATAATTACATTTGCTAGGGGAGAAAAGGGCAAAAACACATAGAAGACAAGTGTGTGCAGTGTTGTGGAAATGTGTGTGTGTGTGTGTGTGTGTGTGTGTGTGTGTGTGTGTGTGTGTGTGTGTGTGTGTGTGTGTGTGTATGTTCCTCAGCTCCCAGAGGAATAATAAGATCAGCAGTGCTGAGTAGTCTGAAACAAGGGGAGGAGTTTGTATTCCCATGGATGCATGTGTGTGTGTGTGTGTGTGTGTGTGTGTGTGTGTGTGTGTGTGTGTGTGTGTGAAAGACCTTCCTATTCCAGATATACTATTGGCAGAGGTGGTCCCGACACACTGACCTTCTAACTACCAACAAAAGTTTCGGAAGTTGAAAAACGATCATGTCATCATCATCACAAGCGTCCACATTAGGAATCAGAGATCGGATGTCGGTGCGAAATGCAAGGCGTCACGTGATTGGCTGTGAGGGCGCCTACCAGCTCTCTGTATGGAGTCGGTCAGGATCCTGTCTGGGGTGTCGTACTTGGTGTGGTAGATGAAGCCGTTCTCGATGAAGGCCAGGTCTATGCCTGGAGGGGAGAGAGAGAGAGACAGATACTGAGAGAGAGATAGACACAGAGAGAGAGACAGGTATTGAGATAGACAGGTATTAAGAGAGAGAGAGAGAGAGAGAGAGAGAGAGAGAGAGAGAGAGAGAGAGAGAGAGAGAGAGAGAGAGAGAGAGAGAGAGAGAGAGAGAGAGATGGAGGTATTAAGAGAGAGAGACAGATACTGAGAGAGAGATAGACACACAGAGAGAGAAACAGAGAGAGAGAATAATACATATATAGATACAGAGTGTGTGTGAGAGGGACAGAGAGAGCACACTCATTGTATCTAATGCATGCAACGACAGAAAAACACTGCATTGACCTCATATATTTGCTGACCCCGTCCTATATGATCCCACTGCAACATCGCCGCACACTCTGTCCGCCGGCACCGGCGTTTACCTGGGATGTTGCCAAAGTCCCTGTAGATGCGGAAGTCAGTGTCGGAGGGGATGATGCCGCTCTGGAAGACCTCCTGGCCAACCACGGACGCGAAGGGGTGCTTCGCCGCGTGCACGTAGGCCTGCACCAGCCAGGGGTTCTCTGGCCCTGTGCGAAGGACGCCCCAGAAGATACTCGTTTTTTAACGTAGTGCACGCCGACATTGTATTTTGAGTACGTGTTTGAGCTCAGCTTCACGGGGTCAAATGGTCATTTTAACTGCCGATAAATGATCTACGTGTCTGGAAACAAATGAGCACTACAGACGGATAGCATTCTGAGAACAGCATACTAAACGCATACAGCCGAAGCCTGTTTGGGTTTATCATCAACCAAAGACAAACAATGAAATAAATCTATAAATCATGCACATGTGCACACACACACACGCACGCACACGCACACGCACACACCTGTCTGGAAGACAACCTCCTTCCCACCAACCCCTGCAGCCTCCAGGTTGATGAAGGCACGTACTTGCTTGGCCCAAGGATGCTGGGTAATGAAGCCATGGCTGGCCTGGAAGAGAGAGGGTTGAGAAGTGAAGAGCAGAATTTAAAGGGCCTATGTGTAGGATTTTACACGCAGAAATCGCTTTAATATATGAACAGGTTGAGATTTAACTTAAAGAATGAGACCATCCCTGACTCTCTCTGTTGTGTAGAACAGCCTGTGGGCTGATTTCTATGATATTGGGACGGTTTTGCCGTCTAAGCCTGGATAATGCATTATATCCACTCACGCCACGCCCATTGTCTGTTTATAACTAACGTTTCTTTATGATTATAACAAACATTCGTTTATTATTGGTATTGTCTCAACTCACGGAGCTTGCACTCCGCGCATGTTCACAATGCATGCGGGGAATCATCACGCATGCTCTGAATGCGTGAGCTTGTACCGTTAAAAAGAGGAAACAAACCTAAAAGTGATTGACTAATGTTGGAAATTAAACTGACAGTGTGGGAGGGCGCAAAATTTACTTTTTTGTCCACCGGCCAAATGTGAACATTCAAATTTTACCAGCCACTCAATAGCTTACCATTGTTTTTTTGGCTGGTGAGTGAAGCAAATCTACCACAAGTCTCCACTCTGCACGGCACAAAATTAGCACCAGCCACCAGCCAAATTCTGGTCGAAAGTGGCTGGTGCCAATTTTGTGCCGTGCAGTTCCTTTATAATTTGTTCTGTGTAAAGCTTTTTCGTTCCCTTTTATACTTAGTTTGGCTTCAGGGTGAAACCATCATGTGCTTTGTCAACGAGATATACATTACATTTACTTGCTGACAATCGTCGTCTTGGAAGTGGAACAAACAACAAATGCAGCCATGGGAGTTTCAAATGACCAACAGCTAAGGTATTTTCTGGACGCTGCATTGTACCACGGGGAGCTCCAACCGAGCGAACTGATTGGTCAACTCGACGTTTTAGAACGTGACTGAATGAGCATAACGGCACACCGAGCCGTGCTCAAATGAAACATGCCTCATCACTATGAATATTACTCTTACACTTTACCTTGTTCTTAGTAACAACAAGGTAAAGAAATCTGTATCAAATCGAAAGTACGTGTGCATTAAACATCAATATCAGTATTCTTTTTTTCATGCGCTTCTAAATAATAATAATAATAATAATAATAATAACAATAATTGGGTGGAAAATCTAAAAATTTCGTCAAACTTTGTTGTTGTGTAGCGGTAATGACATCGTCTGGTGTGCAATTTTAAAATTCTAAGACATTTTTCTTGCCACTACTTCACACGGGATAACACTTGGCGGTCATCGTGGGTCATTCGTCCTCTACGTCACCTGCAGCACGTTCTCCTCGGCCCCGTTGAAGAGGAACACCACTCCATGACGCAGGGGTGTGGACAGGTTGGCGAGGGAGTGGAGCACCTCCAGCATGACCGCACAACTCACTGCATCGTCACTAGCACCTACAACCGCACACAACACATCAACATAGTGGCACCCTACCACACCCCTGAGACCACCACCAGCAGGTTACGACCCAAAAATGTATTTGCTTTTCATCCCAGTACCATGAATACAGATTACTGCAAGCACGTAGTACTACGTATACATGTTACTGAGACATATTTGCCTATTTGGTAGGGCTGAACGATATGGTAAAAAAAAATCATATTGCGATTATTTTGACAGATATTGCAATATGATTCACTATTAGTGGGAATGATCATTTTTGAATCACAATTTTCACTTTCACTGAAAAAACTATTAAAATCATGATGTGACATTTGTTGGGATCTGTACCAAACAAACATCTTACATCTGGAGAAGAAAATGTGTTGGCCAGGGCATCTCTGCAGCACCACAGTACTTCATTTATAATGGTGATGTCTATAGATACACTATAGTCTCTCCGCACAACATATTTCCTCTTAAACATCCGCTGACGTGTGTGAACGCAATACGCACGCAATACAGTGTGGGCAAACTGCCACACAACCTCCAACATGAAGGTAAAAATAGGAAGAGGAGAACAGAACCCACTCCAGATAACCACTCCAAATACGACGAAAAGCCAAATGAAAGGAGCTGATGGAGGAGAGGCACGTGAGATTAGTGGTTTGGCGTGAGAGGAAGAAGGACAGAAGAAGAAAGGAGTTCTGAGAACGAGGAAGAGAAGAAGACTGAACCTCAGACGACGGAGTCATGCGTTTGGGCTTTATGGATTGGAGCACTTGGGGTCGGGGACGAGGGGGGTTTGCTCGGTGAATGCTTGGGCACTGTGCCGGCCTCTTGTCGTCACCACTTAATGTTTCGAGAGAGAGAGAGACGCACATAATGAAGTGTGACCTCTTAGAGCGAACCCATCATCATCATGTGTGATCCAGCACCCCAATGATTGCAGGATGGGGGAATGTAGTTCAACTTTTCTCTCCATGTTTGTCCATTTCCATTCTTCGACTGCAGATCATTTAAATGCGGTCACGCCAAAGCACCCGTTGATTGCACTCCGATGAATATTCATCGGCACGTCTTCGAGACACCATTGCCTGCCCCTTCGTTGAGTGAGTGATATAAAAAGACTTTGACCGGTCTACGCGAGGTTCAACCCTGCATGTGAAAAAATTCCTTGAACGCAACGGGGAATAATAGGGCTTGTACATTGCGACGTCACATCGCAATGACCGCCGCCATTTTGGGAGCATAGGAGCATTGGAATGTTAGTTATTATGTTATTATGTATAGTAATGGTTTTTTGGTTATTGTTTAGTAATTAATGGTGAAATTATTTGTGATTATGGAGAGACAGTGTTGTGTTTGAAACTGCCACAGCGTTTCTCATGCGAGACGGTGGTATATTTACGTTGATTTAGGATTTTACAGGACTACAACTCTCTCTCGTCCTCCTCTCAATATGGCGGAGTATCGGCAACAAGAAATCCCATGATGCATTCTGATGTACAAGCCCTATTACTGAATGATTTCAATGTGCTGCTTCACATAACGGTTAACCATTAAATAATGATGTGGTTAATTCGCTGTTTTCTTATGATCCCTATTCTAAAGCAGTTTTAAATAATAGACACACTCGCTACCTGATGTTTCACGTGTTGTTGTGTGTGTGCTTACATTCTCTGTGGGTCCAGAATCAACACCTGCCACCAGCCAATGGCGGATAGATTTGACCATTTGGCAGATAGGAAAACAATTTCTTGGCCTGTAGATTTTTCCACTCAGGCAGGGGAAAAATCAACACGTGAAAAGTAAATGTTTCCATATCGCCCAGCCCTACCCTCGTGTAGACTACCGTATCGCCCAGCCCTACCCCAGTGTAGACTACCGTATCGCCCAGCCCTACCCTAGTGTAGACTACGGGGCGTGGGGGAAGCAGACTCTCGGTACCTGGACTGTTGGCCACCGTGTCAAAGTGGCAGTTGGCCAGCATGAAATGCGACGCGCCGGCCTGGGGCTCCAGCTTGACGACCACGTTGGTGACGCGGTCGTAGAAGCTGGTGAAGCCCCCGAGGAAGTCGATGGAGAAGGAGCCCGTGGGCCGCTGCACGTCCACGCTGAGGCGGTGTGGCCCCCGCGCCGCCGCCACCTCCGCCTCGATGTGCCTGATCTGCTCCAGCAGGTAGCCCACCGTCAGCACCTCGTTCTCCCGGCTGCCCACCGGCCGCGGGCCCACGCTGGTGATGCGCTCCAGGTGCCGCCTGGGGGTGGGGGTGGGGTGGAGGAGGTGCAGGTTGTGGTGGACCCATAGGTAATTAACATGGACATAAAGAAACATGTCTTTAACATGAGTGTGTGTGTGTGTGTGTGTGTGTGTGTGGGGGGGGGGTGCTCATTGTGAGAGATCTTAGTTAAAATACATATACATATATATGTATGCACACACACACTATTGTTAATGTGAGAAAAGAAGCATGTGTAATATAACATAACATAACAATATAACCAAGTATTTTTTGTTGCTTTCTTCTTCAGTTCATCAGAAGATTTGTTTTCCTTGGTTTAGAGAACCACTTGAAATAACAAATGACACTTCTACAATGAAACCAAGTCACATCCTTCAAAGGTTGTGGCAGCGGTCCAGTATTTTCCTGCTTCCTCATATTTATTTAGCTTGGAGTAAAAGTCCAGTATTATTAACTTCAAACAAACCCTCTCCCCATAAATCAACCATGACATCATCCATAAAGCACGGCCATTCTGTCTACACCACTACTGTGGACAGACATTACTATGTGAATGCACAGGGTGTTCATTTGGACTTCAGACAGGATATACATATCCCATTGTATTAAATTGAGTTTGAGTTTACATTAGGCCTTTAACAGACTAGTTCCCGTTTCAGATTTTATCTATTGGAGTGCATTGATAAAAATACCATAGTCACGAATATACCACATTTCCACTATTGTTCTATATGTTGTGTTATATTCATGATTAGTTTAACATCCATCTTCATCCAGTTTTCAGTGTGTGTGTATAACCATTTCACTCAAGGATAAATCAGCAACATCATTTAGACAGCTTGATGTGTTAAGGTCTTGGTCCTCAGCCCTCAAACACACTTAATCTGTCATGATACATTGTCTACTGTTGAACAATGTGGAGGTGTGGTCGCACCTCGTTGACCGCAGCGGATGACATCAAAAGCAACACAATACACTACAGACAACAATAAATGGTTTGGTGCGCTTGTCACAATGCATCCTTCAGTTGCGTTTAATGTTTTATGTTATGTCATTTCCTGCACGCCCTTGTGAGGGCTGCACACAGACTGTGATCCCATTCCTTGAACTAACACAACACGTCTTCAAGTGGTTTTCATTGACAGTGGAGTGGTGTACAGCTTTGTTATAACTGGTGTGTATTATTCAGGTCAAAACTATCCGATCCTAACTAGAGTAGACCAAAAATAGCGAGGATTGCGCGTAGTCAGTGGTCCTTCCTGCTCCAAGTTATGACACAGCTTGTAAAACACCTGGCTTCCTACCTGGTTACCTTGAGAGGAGGGTGTGTGCGTTCGCGTTGCGTGTGTGTGTGTGTGTGAGTGTGTGTGTGTGTGTGTGTTATACACTCCTGCACTAGAGGAAAGGTTAGCGGTCCACCAACACCGGCACTGACAGAAGTTGAGTGAAACCAACTCACCTGGCCCTTACTGCGTTGAACTCCCCGGTCGACTTGCCGATGACAAGCTGCTGTAGTGACACATGCACGAGTGCCCACAGCAGCAGAATAAACAGAAACACCAGGGAGGCTCCGAGTCCCTCCCGGAGCAGGAACAGGTTCACCTCGGGCTTCTTCTTCGGGTCGCCGGTGTAGCCGTTACCCCCGGGTGGGCTCCGCGACGCGTGGTTTCCCCGGGACACACTGTTCTGCGCTCCGAGTGCCTTTATTCTCCTGATAGTGGTGTCGCACTCCATCTTTGCTACAGTAGTAGCCTACATCAGCTGCGGGCTTCGCTCTCACACAAGCGGCGCTTTGCTGGGCAACTGACGGGCCGCGCAGAGGGACAAACGTAGTGCAGTCCGCCTGGGCGGCGTAACACGCGAACGTAAAGTACAGGGTGGCCGATGCGCCCCCTATAGACCGAGGACCAGTATTACACGTATTCATGAGGAACCTCAGCATTTAAGACAAAGACAACCAGGAGAAACATGAAAGTGCACATGTTTGGATAAGGGAATATAATTAACATAACTCGTACATGAACACACACACGCGCCTAAACGGTAACACGCACATATACACACACACACACACACACACACAATTTTTTTTACTAAATAAATGAATACAGGAGAAAAAGAAATCGTTTAGTAACAAAAACAACATTATTATTAAGTGTATCATTATTACATACAGTATATGCCGTTATTGTGTTTTTGTTTTCAACCATACCAGGTAGGCCTGTGTGTGCACTGTTGTGTGCGGGGACCAGTTCAGGAATGCTCAAAAGTAATCTGAGTGTCCATAGAAAGGCTGCTACTTGCTGTCAGCAGTTCATACTCTTGGCTATGTGCATTGGCTGAAAGCTGAAAACCAGTTGTACTGGAGCTAAATGCAGGACTGTGGGGGTTCAGACCAAGCCCAGACTTAGCGGTTGACTCTGTAGCTGCTTCTGTTTATTGATCAAAACATCTGCTGACTCAGCAGATAAGGTGCCTATGAACAGAATGAGAATCAGATGAAAGATTGATCCGATATGTTTTTGAGCCAAGGACCTGAAAGACGCCATCATGGAGGGCACCTTTAGCATGGCGCAGGATCAAGAGACACCAAACACATCCTGGGGTATCTGTGGGTAGCCTATCTGGAGAATTCTCCCATAGTGGAATATCCCAAGTAGAGGGCCGAACTGCTCAGGAGCAACCGGACGATGAGAGAAACATGCACTCCCTTCTCCTGCTTCCAAAAATACTTTCACTAATGTATTCCTATTGATCATCGCATCAATATGTACTCTTATTGCTACCTTGCATATCCCGGGTATATGCGAGGCGTATAAAACCCAGACATGTCGGTAGTTTCATTATGTTCTCTGTTTCGTGTCTGTGCACAAGGTTGGTTCCCACCAAAAGTCAGTTCCTCATCGCCTCCTGACCTTGAGTATTATGATCATGTACTATCCCCTGCGTCTGTGTTTCATATGAATAAGCTATTGTTCTCGTCTTCAGATAACTGCCCTATATATATATATATATATATATATAAGTCAAGTAAAATGCAGTTGTTTGACAAAGCCCTAGCTACAGTCAATTTTCCTTATACTTACTTTATAGATAGATAGATAGATCGATAGATAGATAGACTGATAGATAGATAGATAGTTAGATAGTAGACAGATAGATAGATAGATCAAATTATAAACAACAAAGAAAACGTAGTTAGGGTTGGCTTTAATAGACCAATAGCAGATGGTAGCGGAAGTGTGATTGTGTCATGGTAACGTGACACCCCAGCAGCAGCAGCTACGGTGGCCTCGGCGGCCGAGGGCCACTTCCAGGCCGACCACAGCAGAGAGCAGTCAGCCCGTCGAGTCTCTCTCCGAGGCCGGATGGTAAAATCCAACCTCCAGCGGATCCTAAACAGTCATTGCTTTGCTCGCGAAAAAGAAGGAAAACAGCAGTATCCCGCTACCATGGCCGACTTACGTAGTAGTATCTGTGACATGATTGGCAAGTAAGTGACGCGACGGACATTATTTATATAACCCGGCCAGCTAGCTGGCGGAGCTAACGCGGCTAGCGCGTCACGGCTAGCTGCGTTAGCTCTGGTGTGGGGGATGGGCGGCCTCGGCTAACACTTATTAGCCTCGTAGCTACGGAAGAACGTCCCTTTTACGTACGCACTCGTATTCCCCCCGAGACTCGGTACGAGGTAACAACTAAAGTGAACACAATCCATCTCGTTCGGGAACCGTTCGCCGTCGAGCCGACACACTTTAGACCAGCGAGCCCCGTCGGCTGCAGCCGGGCTTTGTCGAGCAGCAGCGGGTCGGTAAACACCGACTGACCTGGTACCCGGTGACATGGTACCCGGTGACATGCACCTGGTTGAGGGTCATCTGCAATTAATTACAATTACTCATCCTAAATGCTAAAATACACGTCTCCACAGTTGTTGTTGTTGTTGTTATTGTTATTATTATTTTACAGTACAGGGTCTGCTTTTCTTATGAAAGGTGTAATTATTCCACCTAACATGAAAGAACTACTTTAGTATAATAACATTAATGAGGTAGAAAGGGCGACTTTATGTCGAGTAAAGGTTTAGACGGACTGACGTGTTTACTGTAAGCACGGAGCGTCCATCCCGGAAGTCGCGGCGTGTTTACGGTAAGCACGGAGCGTCCATCCCGGAAGTGGCGGCGTGTTTACGGTAAGCACGGAGCGTCCATCCCGGAAGTCGCGGCGTGTTTACGGTAAGCACGGAGCGTCCATCCCGGAAGTCGCGGCGTGTTTACGGTAAGCACGGGGCTCCACCCGGAAGTGGCGGCGTGTTTACGGTAAGCACGGAGCGTCCATCCCGGAAGTCGCGGCGTGTTTACGGTAAGCACGGGGCGTCCATCCCGGAAGTCGCGCTTCTTCTACAGAATCACCAAATAGATTCTTTTTGGCCAATGGTTAATTTCCAAAAGCCAGATAATGGGACAACAATTTGGAGTGGTTAAATGTGTTTGCAGTAAGTCTTAATCGCCCACCATGTTAACCGATGACCGTCTCTGTAATGAACAACGCTACGCCCTAACCCATAACGAGAGGATCTCGTTGAGATCACTAACGAGTGTCATTTCTTCTCCCCGTGTCTCCATCTCGCCAGCCTGTCCCTGCACTGTAGTAGTACCCGCAGCCCGGGGCCTCTGTGGTGCTCCTGATGTCCCTCTCCCACCTCTGAAGATCCCAGGTGGGCGGGGGGATGGCACACGGGATCAGACTCCTTCAGCTCTGCCGCTCTACTCTGTGAGTGTACTGGGGAACAGCTGGTGTCTATCCCGATGTAGCTCATTTACTATCTCTAATGATAAATATCACGATATAGCGGGTTTTCTGGTGATTCAATACGTAAGTAGTCTGTAAAATAACATGGTATTTTTTTGTATACTCCTTTGTATGGGTGTCATTGAGATGAGATGACAGGAACTGTCGATGATCCAAAGTCTGTCACCCCTTTTGTGTTGCAGACTAGAGAGGCCGAGTTAATGTTTTACCATGTACAAGGATTTAGTCTGTTTGTTTTCTGTTTTCCCATCCAGGACAGGAAGTTAACAGTGACTGAAGAGCCCGCGGGCAATGGTCGCCCAGGGATGCTCCACTTCCAAAGTCGCCCCACCGTTACCAAGACGATACAGTGGGATGCTGTGCTGAGCAGCAACGCCCTCTACGTGGAGATACCCCGGGACCCTCTTCCCGAGGGCAGCAAGGAGAGGTAAGGGCGACGACAGTTCAGACCCTGAAGTCTAGGAGTTACAGGTATCATTTCACGGTGTGCCCTGACGGTAATATGGTAGGCTGATCTCTCCGTCATAATGTCCACCCAGATGTGTGATGGATAGATCAGCCTACCAGTCGGTACAGTCCACTGGGTTGGGCTGCTCTATCCATCGTACATCTGTGGACTCTCCCACTTGTGATGTCACTAGAGGGTAAATTTACAAAATACATTGGGCGGTGTATAGTTTGCGTGCAGCCATTTTGCAATAACTGTCCCTTAAGATGCGATGAATGTTAACCGCGGGACGCGCCATCTTCCCTTCCAGTCTGGCAGCTCTCCTCGAGTATGCTGAAGAACACCTGAAAGTCGTCAGCGTGTTTGTCTGCTTTTACAAGAGCCGAGAGGAACGTGGTACGTTGACACGCCCCCCCCTATATACACAACACGCCCCCCCCTATATACACAACACACAACAC
>OOFB01013212.1:11087-29370 GCA_900323305.1 Trachyrincus murrayi | reverse complement strand
CCCACAGGTGTCTTATCTAAAACAAGGCGCCAGCACAGAAGGCGACGGTTACCATGCCCACCAAAAATGCATGAGAAGAAAACTTATGATCTAACCTGAAAGTGTCCAACCTGAAAATGTCTGACATTCCCAACCATGATAAAAAAACTGTACATAAACCTGTACTCTGAAGGAGACAGGCAGTTGCTTCATGAACTAACTCGGTTGTTGTACTGCACAATCATTTTTTCTTATTTTTCTTCAACTTTCATCCACCGTGTTCGACTTCGATTAATTTTTATAGTCTTTTATTAAAGTTATAAAGTTAAAGTTATTCTGCCGAGGACCTCTTCAAGAAATCTTCGACAAGCCTTGTGCAAGAATACTGAGCATCAACAACATGTGCTCAGTCTGTGTGCATTTAGATGCCTGTGTATTTAGCGTTACGACCCTGATAAACACGAACTCACCATATAACGGAGGCCAGACACAGAGCACAACGCACAATGCAAAGGGGTTGTATTTATGGCCGTTGTAGATTATAACAATGTTTCTCTTGGTTGACGTTTCGTTTTGCTTTGTTCTTCCATCTGTCGCAGGTGATCCAAATGTTCAGCGCGAAAGACCAAGACCTCCCAAACGCTGGCCAGCAGTTCTCCTTTAAATCCCCTAAAGACGATTTGAAGAACAAAAACTTTACTATCAGAGACTTTGGAAGTAAGTGATGCACTGAGATCTCACCATTAAATATGCTTTGACTGAAGATGGTTCACGCACAATAGTGCAAAGTGTTCGATTTGGCAGTGATTTCAAAGTGTGTGTGTGTGTGTTTGTGTGTGTGTGTGTGTGTGTGCGTGTGTGAAAAAAACAAAAAATCACCATGATCCTCTTCCAGACCAAAGTGTGAACATTTGAGCCAATTACAGCACTCCACATCAGGTGTTTCACGAGGACATTTCTCATGATGCCTTGCTCCGGTTTCTTTGAAGTCGGTCAAATAAATACAAAATAAAAGTCCACAGTAAGTGGGACATGTGCAGAGGGCGAAGCCGTGGGTGAAGCGAATGCATTCTGAGACCCTTGACGACTCTCAACTCCCCCGGACCTCTGATCACGCCTCACGTCCCCGCCTCACCGCCTCGGTCTGGCTCTCCTGCTTCAGCCAAGGGGTGGGGGGCGCTGCTTTGGACACACTCTCACCAGATCTGATACACAGGGATGGGGCGTGCGAGCACCGTGGACACTGGAGAGAGAGAGAGAGAGAGAGAGAGAGATAGCGAGAGGAAGAAAAACAACAACACCACCTCACACACACACACACACACACACACACACAAACATGCAAGGTGTGTTAAAACTCGTGACCTCCTGTCAAGGAAAAGTGGCGAGGGGCTTTCGGCGACGGAACAAACACGACCTGACAGCGGGGGGGTCACGCCGACTTGGCGGGAGTCCAGACAAGACTCCGGACAAGTCGGCTGTGACAACCCCGCTCAACGTCAAACGCATAGTCGACCTTGATTCGATAAGCCGAGCTCAAGCACATACCTTTACAGCGTCTCTCCTTTCCCTCCTGGCGTTCGGTTGACTATTATAAAAAACGTCCATACCCCCCCCCCCCCCCGGCTGGCGTATCTGTGAAGTTATTACGCCTAAAAGACGAGATAATGAAGCAATCGATAGCGACTGTTCAAAGAGTAACAAGGTGAATTGGAAAGAAATACGGCTCACTGCTTTCAGGAGTGATTTGCAGGCTGGGGTTGTGCTCTTTCAGGTTTCACGAGTATGGAGATGGCGAAGGCTTTGATAGCATTTGCAGTCTTTGATAGTGTGTCATGCATTGCCGTTTCTGATCACATTCAGAGGGGCCACATTCACGGAGAATTGGATATCAAACGTACTGAGTTATCAGACATTGAACAGCTTGAACCTGCTGAATGCCGACCTCAAGGCTGCTGGTTCAGGCGACGGCCAAATACAGAGAAGAAGAATATTTTCTTATTTTATTTTGTCGGAACACGATGGATTCTGTAGAAAACTGTGAGTTCCTTTGCTGTGGGAAGCAATAGGCCATTAGGCAAGCTTTTCCTTTCAGATAGCTTTCTTTAGGCTAACTCTACAGAAGTTACAATGCTTATCTTCAGAGGCTGACCTTGTTTATGTCTTACATTTATTTAGTTTGGCTCTTCTGTGATCCAAAGTAGCATAATATTCTTTGTAATTTGTCATTTGCTCAACTTAATAACGATCCATTTTCTTATCCCACCTTCTATTTTTTTCCCAGACAACACAGCTGGAATCGTGACGAAGAGGAGCGGATTCCGGCGACGCGCCCAGGAAATCTACTTCCTTCCCGTGGTGATCGAGGACAATGGCTACCCGTCCAAAACCAGCACGGGAACGCTGACCATCCGCGTGTGCGGTTGCGAGTCGGACGGTTCGTTGCTAACGTGCAGCGCGGAGGCCATTTTCCTGCCGGTGGGCCTGAGCACGGGCGCACTCATCGCCATCCTCCTCTGCATCGTCATCCTGTTGGGTGAGAAACTCCGCAACTTCAGCGACTCCGCGGACGATTACGTTCGCGCTGGACGTTCCACCCGCTGTCTCATCGCTCCGATTCACCTCAATTTTTATTTTATTTTTTTATTTCTATTCACGCTCTTGCATATGAATGCACTATACGACATAGCAAAAACAAAGCAAGGAATAAGAATGACAAAAAATTTACATAATACAAGAAAACGCTAACATAGAAACATGAAACGTACAAAACATCAACAATATAGAGCCAGAGGTGTGAGGACTGAGGTGATAGGAGTACATAGAAATATACTGTCTCATATTCATATATAATATTTATATATAATGTTCTTGTATCCCTCAAGGGGTTGCCGTGAGTTAAAGAAAAGCCCCTGGGAGCTATACATCAAATAGTTAAATGAATTCATGAATTCAAAGTAGAAATGTTTATTAAGCATTATGTTTATTAAGTACCCAACACACTTTGAAACATGGGAACAGTATATATTATGATGAGTAAATCCAGCTGTCTTTGAGAAGTATTTTGTTTTTCTCAGGACCGAAATAACATATCCTAGATTGAGCATGTGTACTTTATGCCAAGAGTCCAAGCAACCTAGTCAGCTTTAATGAAATAATATGTTCCAAGGTTAGAAGCATAGAAAGTTATTCATTTATATAAGTTGTGGTTGCCTCCTTAGATCACTTGCGACAGTTAAAACTATAAGAACATTCTGGAGAACTTTGGAACAGTTAGGAGCTCTTAAGTCCTCGTGTTGGTCGGACCAAAAAACTATCACTCCATCAATGGGTGGTCGAGTTATGTTGGATAGTCTTCTCATGACCTTTGACGTCAAGAACTAAATTTGTTGAACTGAATTTGTTGAACTGAACAAAGCGAGCAACCATGAAAAGTAATCATACACAGTTTGGGCCATGTGGACAGTACACGTGATTACCGATCAAAGTCCAGTTTGTCTTACTTGAACAGTTTGTGAGACATGAACATTCTACAGTCACTCTACAGGTATACGGTTTTTGTCATCTTTAAATCCATTCCAGTGTAAAAACACCTGCCCCGTACTTAAAAACCAAAGCTAAACGTTAATATCGGTCCGCAAGCCTCATACAAAAATGTTTACAACATGCCTTTTTGCAGCTCAACATTCCAAACACTCAACCTTCGGAAACTCCGACGTGTGACACGCCCCTCCGGAGGTGTCTGTTGCGGTTTATTACTGCACCCTAATGAATTCAGGAGGCCAGATTAGAGGGCGGGACTCACTCTCTCTCTCTTCCCTGATTAGCTCTATAAACCTTCGCCACCGACTCGCAGCTCCCCAGAACTTGAGGCTTGGTATTTTCTCCCTCAAGGTCAGGGTCGTAAAAAAAAAACCCTCCCCTGTAATTCTTGTACGGCCGGCATCCGAGCTCATCTGCATAGCGGGCAGGAAGTAAATATAGCTTTATGGCGTCGTTTCATAAATGATGTGCGTGGGGTGGGGGGGCCGAGAGGTTGTTAAAAAAGCGCTCTGGTTTAGTCAGCGGGTAGCGGTGACCTTTTTGAGTACTTTGAAAAACCTGCGGCCGTTGAAAAAGTCAGTAGCAGTGGTAGTTGTTGTTGTTTTGTTTTGAAAATGTTGCGTTCTCCATGTACTCATTTGTTTCATTTTTGATTTATGAGCTACACTGAGGAGTAACATCTGTTTCCAACAAACCCAAAAAATTGTAAACAACAAATTAGAAGAAGAAAAAATTGAATGTTAATGTTTTAGTAGAGGAAGTCAACATGCAATTATCTACTGAGATGTGAGCGTTTCATTCCTCGTTCGGTAACCCCGTGGTTGTATAAGCTTCTTAATGAGGGAACCCCAACAGCAACTCTAACTGTATTTTATTCCCGGAACCTTCTTCGCCCAGTGATAGAACACTTTTTAAGCGAGGTGTCCAATGAAATTAAGAAGCTCTGTGACCGTCTCAGTACCCATAGGCACCACCAGGGGGAGCTAGCACACTACAGCCAGAAGTGTCAGTTGTGAGGGAGGAAAGATGTCAATGAATAGGAGAGAGGAAGAGATAGAGAGAGAGAGAAAGAGGGAGAGAGGAGACCTACTTAAACCATTTTATTGGTATGTGTGTGCATACTTGAGCCTATGCGCGCATGCTTCATTTAAGTGTATTTATTGACTCATTTCAATTGAGTAATGTCTACATTATGCAGCCTATTTCCTTCTATCCCAGATGCCTTTATATATTATACATTGTATATTTTGCTGTATTACTGATATAATGTAAGAAGAACAGACAGTAAGACAGAGGCAGTGTGTGGGAGAGGGGGAGAGACAGAGAAAGGCCAACTAATGCGGAGTCACGGAGAGAGACAGTGAAATGCTAATTTTCCCTGTTGACTGCGGGAATAGGCCGTTTGATTGGCTCCCCAGTGCAAAGCTAGCGTACAATATAGCACAACTCTGAGCAAGATTTCCAGAGGGCTCTGCGTTCTGCTCCTTAGTATGTGAGACAATGTATGTCTACTAGCATGAACTTCCAAACATTCATAATATTGATAACAGCGGTGTCCTCTGAGTACTCACGCTATCGCTAATCAAATCTCGAAAGATCAATGTGCCAACTCTCCCAGATTCATCCAACATTTAGTCCCGCCGTAAAGATTTGGTTTGACTTGGAAAGCAAGAATGTCAACCTTCAGTTTGTCTTTAAGGTGCTTTTATGTAAGTATTGTGCTCTCTGTGCTCAAAGTGAGTGTTGAGGTGGTTGTGTTTTGTGTCATGCTAGTATGCTAACATGTAACATGTTAGTATGCTAACATGTGTCATGCTAAGATGTTAAATTGTGTCATGCTGCAATGTATCATGCTAACATTTGACATGATAATATGCGCTACGCTAACATGTGTCATGCTGATTTGCGTCATGCTAAAATGCTCTATGCTAACATGTGTCATGCTGATTTGCGTCATGCTAAAATGCGCTATGCTAACATGTGTCATGCTGATTTGACATGTTAAAATGCTCTATGCCATCATTGCAACTGGTGTCTCGCTAACGCCGCATCGTGCTCTTCCCCCTCCAGTCATCGTCGTCCTCTATGTGGGCCTGCGGCGGCAGAAGGAGAAGGAGACGCTCATGTCGTCCAAGGAGGACATCCGGGACAACGTGATCCACTACGACGATGAGGGCGGCGGCGAGGAGGACACGCACGCCTTCGACATGGGGACCCTGCGCAACCCCAAGGTGGTCAAGGACAACCTGTTCCGCCGCCGCGACATCAAGCCCCTGGATGCCAGCAGGGGGCTGCGGGGGGCCGCCCCCGTGTCCCAGGACAGCGCCGACATCCGTGACTTCATCCACCAGCGGTTAGAGGACCATGACGTGGACAACGCGGCACCGCCCTATGACTCTCTGGTCACCTACGCCTATGAGGGCGAGGGGTCAGTGGCCGAGTCGCTCAGCTCCATCGGCTCGCCAATGGCGGCCGGCGAGCTGGAGGAGGACTACGACTACCTCGACGACTGGGGGCCCCGCTTTAAGACGCTAGCCGGCATTTTCGGGGAGAAGTCGTCGGAGTCTCGGTCGGACACAGCGACCACAGAGAACTCACATTGATCGGTGACGGTTGTTCAGAGACTGAATGAGAGGAACATCTGTTTTTTTTGGTTCATCAAGCAAATTCGTTTTATTTTCTGTTCCCTTTCCTTCTTTCTATTTACGGGGTTTATCTTTTCTATTTAAGTCGTCATGCAATTTTTTTTCTATTAAATGCTCAATCCGGACATTGTAAAAAAAAAAACGAATATGAAAACAGAAACACGGCAACAGGATTGAATCAACCATTCAATTACATTGAATAATTGATGGTTGCGTAATGTCTCCTATTTTTACCACCTGGGGAACAAAAAACTAAAAGCGCAGGAAATGCTGTCATTTCCTATAACATCCTCTCAAAGTGCCTCGATATGATTGTTCTCTTATTTACTATTCCACATCACATGTCCGATAGAGTTTCTCGGAACCCCTTTAACCGAAGCTAATTCTGAACGCGTGCTGTGCTCTGATTGGTCGAGACAACGAGCGAGACCAAGGCTATCTCTTTGTGGGATAGCAGGGTAATGAGAAATGGCCTATCCTTGGCCAAAGATGTTATGAATGTTATTTATTGTTATGATTATTTATTGGCTGATTGGTCAGTTTGATTTCCATGTTTTGTGTATTTATCTATTTATCAATCATTAAACTGTATTTTTTTTTATTATCATGATTTGTTTTGGAGACACTTGAGGATTTTGTAATTAATCGGGGCCCACATTAAAATGGACGATTGTGGTAGGAGGGCCATGTGAATAGACTTGTACTAGACTTGTAAAAAGATGATTTAGGGCTTAATGCAGTTCTGTCATGTAATAAACACAGTTTCTTTCTTAAAATAAACCACACTTGGACAAAAAAAAGGGTTTTACTTCCTCCAAGAACCAGCATTTGTTTATCATGAAGCTACTTTGAAAATTTCAATCTATCATGTAAGCCTTGTTGTGTTTGAGGGGTAAATGAGTCATGTTTAAAAAACATTTCAGTATTTTTTTCTCAAAATTGTATTCTAAAAGTTAATAGTCAATCATTGTTGTTTGAGTCTGTATGACTTCAAACAAGGATTACAATTAGGGTAAGGGTTAGGTTAAGACACGTTTAGGCTAGGGTTAAGAGTAAGCTATGGTTAGGAATTTGTATTAGAATCTTCCAATGTAAAAAAGGAGTGCAAGAAGGAGATCAACCCAGTCACAAATAAATATTGTTTCATATTATTGAATCGTTTTAGAACCATGTTGTAATAGCACGTATTTGTAGACCTTTTGAAGACTTCCCCAAATCTAACAAGAAATAGAAGAGAACAGATCACAGAATTCTGTAAAAAACTGGCGATATTACGAAAAGGTTCGATAAAGAAAATGTAGAAGGTTATAATTCAATAGCCATTATAGTCGACGCTCGGCCTCAGAAACTCTTTGTTGTTGGCCCTTTCTCTGGCAACACTTTGTACTATCGCCTGCATCCATCTACCGTTTTTATCCCAAGTTTCAAGTTTCGAGAAGGATCTTCCCCTGTACCATTAGCAGACAAGTCAAAGATAGATACTCCCTCAAAGAAAGAAGAGTTCCGGATGTGCACCATCAGTGCAGTCAAAACTAAAAAGTAATGAAAAATAAATACACTTTTGGCAAGCAACACTTTCTGGAGCTTCTGTTGGGAATGGTGATTTTAGGTCTCTCAGGTCGTTGCTAGCTTCTGCTGGGTTCTGGCCATTACCCGATGCAAGATCTAGACGAGGTAAACACAGAACCAACCATTGCAATTAATCTGCCCATGGATTTGGAGTAGTTCCCTCTTTTTTCTCTTTTTCTCTTTTGATCTGTTTCTCTCTTATTCTCTTATTCGCTGGGTAACTGTGGGGTCACCCACAGTGTGTGGAAGACATGACTCACGCTGTCTGCTGACACGGCACACACATCCACACACCCGACAGAGACATCAGCAGCAGCTAGTAGTGATTGTGTGTGTGTGTGTGTGTGTGTGTGTGTGTGTGTGTGTGCATGTGTGTTATTAATGATGGTGCTTGTGTGGTTGTGGCCAGGGAGGTCTCCATCTTCTTCATAACGTATGAGAGCTGGCACATAGTGAGGCTCGCTCTGGGACCAGCAGCACCTGCCCCGAGCCAAAGCAAGGAGCCAAAGTGAAAGTGAAAGCAAAAGCCAAAGTGAAAGTAAACAATGGTATGGCACACAATTATTTCTGGAACAGTCTCAATTATCTGTGATGGGCAAGACCCCTCTATATACATGAGCAGCACTTGTCTGTCTAGTGTCCACTCTTTACTTGTCTATCTAGTGTCCACTCTATTTTTAAACACTAACCCATTCAAAACCGACGTGCTACCAATATTTACTGCCAATTATATACATATTGGAAAATCCCAATTCCGTCGTCTTGTCCTCGTCGTCCAGATGGGTGTATTATTTCAGAGCAACCTCAAGAGAAAGACAAAGTAGACATTTTGCTTCGCCTGGGAAGTGCTTGTCAACAACATTGCAAACGTTCGGTCCTGCAAATTAGCCTTGTTGTTTGGCTAGCGGGCGAAGGCAGTTTTTTTCCTCAGTACTTTAATTGTCCTACTTGACTGTGCAGGCAGAACTCTAATAACAAGTTGTCACAACACCATAAGGTCCCCCCCCATCCATCCTGTACACCTCTCCTCCCCTCGATTGTTTCCTCTTGAGAACAGCGAGCGAATACGTCAAACGTTTCCCAGACAACCGATTACTTTTCAATTTTTTTCGAATTCTTTATTAGGAATAAGCCCTTGAGATGTACCATTTCGTTTCCGAGGCGGTCCTCAACACAATAATACAATATAAGCACAATTAGTCAAAACATTGAACAAAAAAAATAAAATAACAAGATACCAAATGAGACAAAAAACAAACAAACAAAAACATACATACAAAATCAGGAGATCATGCTCCAAGCAGAGCATGAAAATGGATCATTCGTTCATAGATTATAGAAGTAAGTATTAGTGTCAGTGATAGCAATAAGTAATACAGTTATAAAACATAATTATAGAGGTGTTATTATGGACATGTACAACTGATCCTATAATAAGAAGACAGGGCATTTTTTAACAAGTGGCAAGATGTTATGGATCGAATATTTACAGATAGAGCTTTAAACATAAAGGCTTTTGAATTAGAGACTGGAGGAGAAAGAAACTATGAATTGTTTTAAATAGTGAGGGTAATTGAAATGTATACATACGGCACACAAACAAAGCAGATTCTGCCAATGTATAAAATAACAAAGCCCAACTCAGCGTTTTTTGGAAGTAAAAATGTCAACTTCGTGTTGATTTTACTATTTGAATTAGGAAGATGATCCGGTAGTTAGCTTCCGAGACTGAATCACCGTGTTTGTTATATAATATATATATATATATGCCGCTTTGCTAGCACGAGTTGAGAGACGGTTTACGTATTCCGTATATCTACGGCGATGGGATGAAGAAAATAGTACACACCCAAATAGTAATTTGGGTGTGAAACCAGTATCCAGTCAAGTAGAGATTGACATGTCGGTGTTAACTGAGTTAGGTTCAGATTTCCAAAATAGTTTTTTTTTGTAGAAGATTCCCAGAAGATTTAACAATCAAATTCTTATTGAAGTCACCTAATATAATAATTTAATTTCTGCAAGTAATAGAGTTTACAGTAGAAATAATAGAGTTAAAGGATTCAGCAGGTGCAGAGCGAGGTCTATAAATATTTCAAATAGTTATGTACTACTTCTCATGCAGAGTTACCTTTACAAAAATGCACTCAAAATGTAAAGGCTCAACATCAGGAATAATTAACTCAGAAACCAGATTAGAGGAGAAATATGTGGCTACGCTACCACCCCTAGTGCCTCTGTTGACTCTGTACAAGACATAGTTTGTAAGTTTAATTCCATTGTTAGATATTCTGTTAGTGAGCCAGGTTTCTGATAAAGTCCATCGTCTCAACCAAATATATATTTTTGGTAGAAGGCTTCTGATATTCAAATGAATTACCATTAACACCGTCCAGTTTGACACTTAAAGTTTAACAGGATGCTATCACTGACCAAACATAGCAAAGAAAAGCAAATCCAGAGAAATAAGTTGTAAGGCACAAAGATACCAGATACATGATCAGTTACAGCTAAACACGCAGATAACGAACAGACAAAACACAGAGCAAACACACACACACAAAAGACAAAAGAACCCAAGACCAGCCCATTGACACTTGACCCCATAGGCCCAAGGATTTTGGTGAATAAGCCAAAACCACTTTCCATTGTGAGCTTTTGTCAGTTCGGATGAAGAGAAGTATATGTAGCTCATAAAACTAGATTAGGTTTGACCCGAGTGGAGAGATCGTTCAAGTTTTCCTCATTTGCTCCGACACGCTGTTCCAATTACATGTTCTCCCAATGTAGACAGGGAGCCCTCAATACCATTCAAAGTACAAAGAATGGGATCCACTTTAGTATCAAAGTATGTCATCACATATATATATATATATATAGTTTTAATCTGTTGGATGTCATCAGATAGGGTTTTCATCTGGTCTTGATCCATTGTTTGGCGACTTGGCTTGGGAGTTGGCAAAAATATTAATAATCTGTCCTTTTGCCAAACACAGTTGAGCAACTTTTAAGTAATTTAGAGCACAGGATTATTAGACATGACTATATATCGTTAAGAAGACATGAAACGCTACAGATTTCAGAAGAGGAGACAAGCAGACCTTAGCTCAAGTCAGCTTTCTCACTCTACGGCCATCTTGACAATTGAGCATATAAACGTGCCTTTTTTTGCGCTCATTACGAGTGCAAGATTACGAGGGACTATAAAATAAGCATGCAGTATCTTCTCTCAAGCTTTATTTAATTTATTCAAGCATGAATGCATACACAGCTGAAGAAACACTTCTATGACTAAAACGCTAAACTACTGATGTGTGTTAACAGGTTGGATTGGAAAATCTGCATGGATTTGAACCTTTTGCACCGTCAATTATAAAGGAGATGTACCGTGTAGAGATGTAAAGAGGTCGCGAGAAAATAGAGATAGTCAACACTACCGCAAACAGTACCAACGTAGCAGGGGATGGTTGAGTGAGAATTAGGTGATAATTAGACATGTATTAGGAAATGTTTTCATCTGTATGCTTTGATTGATTGAGTCTCACTTGCTAAATGTGTCAAGAAACATTACACAAGAGAAATCTAATACATTATGATTTGAGATCTGCACGATGACATTTCAATGGCTACCAGTCGCAGTGGCTAGAGGCAATGAATGTGAAAGTATGCTTATACAGTGTGTGTAGCGTCTCTGTTATTAATATTCTATACCTCCCGAAATCTCACATTTCCTTTTCCACATTCTCAACCGTGCAATAAACCGGTTTACAACATACTACCTGTGTCCTGGTGTTGGAGGAGCCCAGAAAAGCCACTCAGGTGGCGTGTGACAGGGAGCACTACACAGGTAGTATGTTGTAAACCGGTTTATAGCAGAGTTGAGAATGTTTAAGCAGGCAGAGCATGTGGTACGTGCTGACATGCTAGCACTCCTCCTGAGTGTGTGTGGTGGTGGCTGGTTTAACCTGTGGGCCTTGATTGGCCAACGCCCCCACAGGTGTGCAGCCTCACCCAGCCCCAGAGTCTAATCAGTCTGACTCGGACCAGGTGAGGCTGCTTAAACCAGCCATCAACCACACACATGCTCCACATTGGGATAAGGTTGAGTTAATCAAACTATTTCCTGGGACTAGGCCATAGAATGACTCGTCTTTAACATCATTGACAGTATATGACACAATACTTTGTTGACCCGTATACATGCATACATGTCTAACTGATTTAGGTGTCCAATATATGCGACAATATTGAAACTATACATTATTATATATTACGTCATTGTACACAAGAGTGTAAAGTGTCCAGTGGAAAAAAGAAAAGAAAAATGAGTAGTCCAGCTGTGCAATGCCAAGTCTGTCTGTGTTCTCTCTCTGTCTCTCTGTGTGTGTGTGTGTGTGTGTCTCTCCCTCTCTCTCTCAGTCTGTCTGTGCATCCTTCCACTTCTATCTACTCTGCTGGGATGAAGTGAAGACACATTTCAGTAACTATATCCACAACTCCCTCACCCAGCGCTGCAGGACTAGCATCTTTCATCCACAGTGGGGAGGCAATGTTATGCGATGGTGCGAGAGAGAGAAATACATGCTGTGAGAAAGAGGGAGAAATGGGTTGTGTGTGTGTGAGAGAGAGACAGAGAGAGAGAGAGAGACAGAAAGAGAGAGATACATGTGTGAGTGATCGAAACCCCCCCAGCATGAAACCTGTAAAATCAACAGTGTCAACACATTTTCACATAATCTTTTTCTCGTCATATAATTAGGCCATTTCCTAATCATACCTGGCCGTATGCTTATTTTTTTTTCTTTTTCCCCCAAAAAAAAAAAAAGTTGGACTCCCTACTCGAGGAAACGACCGTGCCAGGTAGCAGACGTCTGGCTCGACATCTTTTTTTCTTTTTCACGGGCGTTCGTCAACATAGTCGGTGACAGGTGACACAAAGGTGTGTTCCAAAACCCAACGCCGTCACCTATTTCCCCCCCCCCCCCGCTGACACCTTGTGTTTGCGTCGCGGTGCTTTACAGCTGGCTGAATAAGAAGCAAAGGGTGCATTTCTTCTTTCTTTCTGGTTTTTTGTTGCAGTGAATGGCTGGTCTATAAATAGACGGACAGGTGTGAGACTGCTCGAGGGACGGAGGACGGTGCCCGGGGTGCGAAGGATTCTCTACCTTCACCGACTTGTTTTGCCCTTTGTGGTAAACGTATTATTGTGAACTTTAGACTCAGATTTCTATAAAATGCATGATCATAGTATGGCTAGGGTGTGCAACTCCCAGCTGAAAAGCACTGGGTTCGATCCCCAATGTCCACAGTCTAACCTGTATCAGCACCCTAGGGCAAGATGCCCTAACCCCCACCTGCTCCTTAATGACGTTTATCTGTAACACAGAACCCGGTTGGAGGTGGTGCTGTCAGGGTGTAGGGGTTATCAAAGAGGGGGTATCACAAGGATCGGCAACCCAAACCAACCGAAAGGTACTCGGTCCAATTCCGTCTCCTTATTAATGACCAGTAGGGGTACAGTAGGTCTTATTTCACAGTAAGATAAGATGTACTTTATTGGTCCCAGACAGGACATGAGGGACTGTAGGGGTGCCTGCCCTCTAAAATAGGTTTGACAAAGGCAGAGAGAGAATCACAAGGATCTACAGTCCCAAACCATCAAGCGAAAAGGATATGCTGCAGTTTTCTGCTCTTTTCATTGCTCTCTCCCACCGTCTGTGTTCCTGTTCTTCCCACACGGAGTAATTAGGTTTGTTTATCTGCGGGCCCTTCTACCGCTCGGCTCTGTGTCCCCGTGGCGTTCGTCCTCCGAGAAGACTGCAGTCATCTTTCATAATTTCAATAAACAACACGAGGCGGAATTAGGGCCTCAAGTTGTTGTTGTTGTTGTTGGTTTTCTTTTTTTTCAACGATTATATTTCTTTTCTTTTTTTTCCTTTTTTTTTTTTACGACTAACTGCCACATAATTGGTTTATTCTCCACTGTGAGACGGAAGCACTGTGCTGGAGAACATTGAAGTAGAAGTCTACTCTGGTGGGCACTTCAAGATGTCCAAGACGTTCAGATCCATTTCCCGGTGCAAATCTGATTCGTCTTTATTGATACGAAACCGAATCTATTAAAAACCTAATTATTTTAATGTTTTTTTTCTAGGGGAGCTACAAAATTGTATTTCTACAAATTAAAGCAATATTTGCATTCTGTATTATTCAGCCCTCTCTGAAATTAAAAATAATTTCTCTCTAAAAAGGTGATTAAATTGTAGTTTCCTGCTGTTCATTTTTGATGGAAAACAGAAAAACTAATCACACTCGTTATATGAACACATTACAGCTGTGGTTGGAAACAGATGAGGAAATCTGTGACGATAACTGACATTTTTCAAAGCTCAAAATGATAGCTGTGACAGCTGAGGCATGACAGTTACAGAATCATAGATAACAGATAAAACACGACAGTTTAGAGATCAGATAAATGTTAATGTGTAGTGCAATAGATTGTTTGTGTAAAAACGGGGGGGGAGAAGAATAGCCTGCAATAGAAAAATATTCAGATTTTGCCTTTTTACCTTGAAAGAGTCAAATCTGTTGCTCAGAATTGAAGCCTCCCCGCCAAGCTCAGCGTTTTCCTCCAAACTAAGTAATTACACCATAAATTACATACCATCTCCAATGTTTTTGTACATAAAAAAGGTCACTTAGGTCGTTTAGACTTTAAACTTTTAAGCTCAATTATCGCTGCTCTCTGACAATATTCCTATGTATGTATGATTAAGTGTAAGAACAGGCTTTAGCACAGATCAAGTTTACTCCAGGATATCATGTAAACAAACCAGTATGCAAACAGTGTTTCCATGGCGATTAGCCCTCAAGTTTACACTTTGATTAAATTATTGACGCATTCAATTTAACACCAGAATAATTTTTTTAATAGAACAACATACAATTTTTTCCAGTGTTATGGTCAAATGAATGTTCATTAAACTTAGGGTAAGGTAAAAACTGGGCAAAACAATATAAAATAAAACCCTTACTTATAGTTTGCTTGCATGTCACAGACACAGAGAGACGAAACTTAAGCAGACCCTGATGTATGAACTCTCTCTCTCTATGCACTGAAATATCTCATTCTGTGTGCTTTGGGCTTTACTCTACTCTACTCTCACTATTTGGAAGATCGGTTATAATTCCTGCCATTGCAACTTAAAAATGATCTTGGGAGAATGTAGGTGCATGGATTGCTATTAATGAAGTAATTCAAACTAGCCAAATTAGTGGTTAACCCAAATGTCCATTGTCTACCTATTATTGTAAAGTAACGTATTATTGTAAAGTCGTGGTCATATGTTCTTTTGTTCGGTTCTCTTCCCTCCAAATGTTCCCACGTATTTCAAACACAACAGGTTTCGCCATGGCGACCTACTTTGGAACCAAATGTAAAAAAAATGAATAAAAACACTCAACTAAATTTAGGCGCGGAGATAATTGTCCCGAGACCCCGACTAATGGCCGCCCCTCTCTTTCTCTCTCTCCCTCTGAGAAATGTCTACGTGCTCCCGGCCACGGTGGGAACGTAAAGAGACGGCAAGCTGTGCTTCTGCATCGACTGGCTTCATGACAGCGGAGGAAAAGTTGATTATAGTCGTTTTTTCTTTTAATACATTTTTTTTTGCCACAGCGGTATGATGAATGCGTTCTGGCATTATGATTTCTCTCTTGATTTAGCGAAAAAAAGAAATACATGTAATGAAAGAAAGATTGCATGAAAAAAGTTGCATGGCTATGAAGCAAATAGACTAACTGGTTGCGAGGCTGGACATGAATATGCAGATTAGGAATTAATATGCAGCACCTCTGATGTGCAATTTCTCCAACGTTTTATATCAATGAGAGGTTAAAAATTGAAAATGTGTTATTCTTACATGAGGGTAAAGAAATAACTATTTGGAGATGATCGAATAGGACTCTTATTTTGACAGATTCTGTCATCTTGCGGCAGCCACACTAAAAATGAGAGAGGTAGAGCGACAGGGGGAGAGAGATGCGGAGAGAGATAGAGCGAGAGAGGCAGAGAGATATGGGAGAGAGAGACAGAGAGAGAGAGAAAGAGAGAGAGAGAGAGAGAGAGAGAGAAAAAAAGGTAGAGAGGCATAGGGGACAGTGAGGGAGAGAGAGGTGGAGAGACATAGGGAGAGAGAGGCATATATACATAGGGAGAGAGAGGCAGGGCCAAAACCATAACACATTATATCAAATCAGTTATTTTGTCAGTTTACTGTGATGACCCAGCAGTTACAGCTCTGGGCGACTACAGGAGCTGTCATTGATTTACTATTAATACTGTTGTTTGTATTCAGCCATGGAGTTTGGTTTCCATTTTAAAGGGGCAGTGAACCCAAAATCCTTTTTTTGTTTTAAACGTGGTAATATGTCTTATGTGATCGTCAACATAGTAATCTATGCCATTTTGTCTTATATGATCGTCAACATAGTAATCTATGCCATTTTGTCTTATGTGATCGTCAACATAGTAATCTATGCCATTTTGTCACTGTTTCTAAAATAAGACCGTAATTTAGAGAAAACAGGTGTATAATCTTATGTTTGTGCCAGTCTCCACCAACCAGTTTGTGAACGTTCCTCTCTGCTCCGAATGCAGGTGGCGTTCTTTTGGCGATGTCGAAGTGCCTTTTCGGATACACTTCCACGTCACGACGAAGGGACACCGACGGCGAGGTGTGTGTGTGACGCTCCGTCTGGGCAGCGGTTGATGTTGATGGCCGCGTCTGAGAGAGAGCTTCTCGGACACTTATAGTACGCATTCATTATAACGCTCACACACAACGCCGTGAATTCAAGTCTACTTTGATTGTCTGTTGGATTTTTAAGTTGTTTTGCTTTTAACTTTATTTTACCTTTACTTTACTTTGTACCATGTTTTTGTTCTTCCTTTCTTTCTTTCTTTCTTTCTTTCTGTCTTTCTCTATCTCAATAATGTAACATGCAATGTTTACAAGTTGCCGGTTCAATCACATTGAGCTGATCCTAGCAAAAACAGCCAAAATTCAAAAGGTCCTACGCACCAGCGACGTAACTAAACCGTTGATCAACTGTCTGTCTGCACCTTGAGAGGTGAAATCCTCTTCGCTCCCTGTGTAGGCGTGTGTGTGTGTGTGTGTATGTGGGTGAATCGAAGGCATAAATAGGCATTCATTGCGAAGCATTTTTTGAAGTGGTCTGAGAGATTTGTGGCGTCGGCTACTCTGCCTACGCATGGCTCCGTAGGCACGCCGTAGTTTTTAGTAAAACTTTAGAGTTCTCAAATACGAAGCAACTCATCAAGTGGGTGTATTCACACGTTACACCGCTGTCACCATTGTCAATGGTTTATTCAAGTTTCTTAAATAATTGCTGTAAATTGCAGGTACTTTTTTTTTAAATTCATGGCTTCTTTTAAATCAGTCTAGCCAAATTAAATAACGTTGGTTTGGCAGGCTTGCATTTTTGATTTTAGTATCACTAATACTAAATTAAATATGAAATTAAATGTGTTTTTTTTATTGTATTACTTGTTTGACCCTGAAAACGATGCTGCTACTTTACCTCTAGTCTCAGACAGAGCTCAAGATCAGAGCTCATCATTTACCCATAATAATTCACGTGAGCCTGGGCTGTTAGAAGCGTTGACTGAACACTCAAAACACAGAACAAAAACGTAAAAAGAAAATCGTTACAATAGTAACGGCACTAATGACTTTGCCAAAAGCGCTGCGGCTGCCGAAATAGGAGACTAGCCGAGAGAAAATGAGAAAAGTCATTACCTGTCTCTCTTCTTCGTTCACTGATTAGAAGCACGTTGCTCAACCGTTTCCACAGGGCAGAAACCAGCAGGATGCGTTTAGTTATCCCAAAAATGTGCCACTATAGTCAAGAGCAGTTTGTTAGTAGTCTATGGAGGCTATATTCTGAAATATAAATATATATATATATATACTGTATATATATATATATAGTGCCGTGTCTCTTATACATGTAAATATTCATTTGTTCTGTTATGCTGTTAATGGGTAAGTCAGTGCAACGGTTTTCCAGCGTTGCTGAAATCACATCAAGTTCATCATTTGTTTTATTTGAAAGAGCTACTTTAATTTTTTTCTATTTAGTCCTTTCCTGCAAACTTTATTGTCAACAATTATCAGGGATGCAAATTACTTCAAAGAAACACAAGAAAAATGCTCAGAATCCCGTTTTTTTCCCCTCAGTTATTCCTACTGAAGGATTAAACTAAAACCAAGCAAACTCCACTATCCCTTCTCTCTGCAATGCAAATGAATCCACCGTATGACCAGCATATGTTTATCGTTTTGCATATGCACATTAGTTTAGTATACGCCCCCCCACCATCTTCGAACACAAGGAGGACAGACACGAGGAGATTCGTTTTCCCTGGCATATCTAGAACATTCCTTGTCTACACGCTAGTGTGTGTGTGTGTGTGTGTGTGTGTGTGTGTTGAGCACCAAAGGCTCTTCAACCATTCCAAACAC
>OOFB01013203.1:1369-13869 GCA_900323305.1 Trachyrincus murrayi | reverse complement strand
TGTGTCTTCGTTCTGGACAATTACGGCTGAATGAATATTACAAGGGCGTAAGAATAATTCCACTTATAATGTAATTTGTACTGTAAGGCCGGAGTGCTGCATTATTTATCCTTGAAGATGTATTATTAATCTAGGTTAATGAAACCAGAGTGGACCCAGGCCCTCCACGATGGAGGATGCGTTTGATGGAGTGGTCTAACATGAAGGGAACCGGACCTCCCAGACCCTCCACCACAGATGTGACTATACGGGCGTTACGCACGGTTCCTAGCTGTCATCTACTGTGAGTTCTCTGGTTCAGGACCATCTCTGTGAGGGTAGCAGCCCTGGGAATCGATGTGACACAAGGCAGTGTTCACTCGGGAATGACTCAAAGTTTATTCAGATACAAAAAGCACATCTACCGTTTTGTGTGTGGTAATCACGCCCATGAGAGAGAAAGAATGCAGACAGTTATTTTCCACAGCGTGGAAAACAGCGTGGAAATTTACCAGCGCACAAGGTTAGACGAGAATAATACATAGTTAGTACATGACACAACTCCCAACAACGGGCCCCTGAGGGCCACGCAGGGGGCGGCCCTTAACAACACTCAGGGGCCCTCCTCATGTGTTGAATTAGATTTAAACTGGCAACTGTTTCTATGGTTCACATTCAACAGTAAAATTTATTTTTATTTAGGGGGCCATGAACTCAGGGAGCCATGAAAACACACAGGGGCCCTCCTCGTTTGTGGAATGAGATTTAAATATAGGGTTAGTTTACCACTATATAGGTTATATATATATATATGTGTATATATATATATGTGTATATATATACTGTATATATGTACATATATAGGCAGGTAACAAACAAACAAAAACAGAACCATTACAAGTGACAATATCCAAATCCAAATACATAAGTAGAAAAATACAAAATACATTGTACAACATTTAATTTATTTATCGAGAAACAAAACAAAAAAGAATTGGGAGTCAAGGGAGGAATGTCAGTGCCGGTTATGTTTGAAACAGGAGAATATTTTAACATATATAAATACTAGTATTGATTTAGTAATAGTCACACGCTGTGATGTGCTTACTTGATCCGGTAATTAAGGAGGGATTGTTTAGATACCGATAGCAACACGTATGCCCGTGAGCGCACACACACACACACACACACACACACACACACACACACACACCCACACACACACATCCACACACGCACGTGCATATAAAGATATTAAACATAGACCGTGCCCACCACTTATTTTACATGACGTGTGTAAGGTTTAGAACATTTTTGAATTATTATTTGCATAATTCATAAGGAAGTGCCAAAGCAGCAAGCGAATACAGATTCAGCACATTCAGCCTCTTTTTAAATGGATTTTAACTTCACCTTCACTTCTGTTAGTGTTTCTACAGTCAAACTTATTCAGCTCTGTCCCCTTCAACACAACACAACGTTTAAAGGTTTCAAATACAAATACAACAACTTGTTGAGTGCAGAGCGTCCAAGAGTGCCCTCAAAATGCTTATAATATATTATCCTAATTAATAATATATAATATTGTATACGTGTGTCTGGCTTATATACAATTTTGATGTTTGTTATTTGTAATTGAAAGTCAATTTTCTATCTGTAAAGATTAGAGCATATTGTTTGATTTTGTTTTTACTTTCAGTGCTAACCACCTAATAGTACATGCATATACATTTAAAAGCATGAAAAAACATGAAACGTAAACAACACTTTGCATGAAGGATCAGAATAATGTTTAGTCCTTTGGGGGTCCAGATGTTGTCGGTGACAGAGTATGGTCGAGTGATCCCGAGGATTGATCGCTCGCTAATAACTGACACGCGGTCGCCTCGTTCGCAGGTGTCAGAAACCCCATGGAGCTCAATGACGGGACACAGAGTCATTCATTAACAAGAACAGCCGGGAAATATATATATATATATAACATTATATATATATATATATATATATATATATGTGTTTGTTCCTTTCAAGAAAGAAAGGATTCTTTATTGAAGTGTACAATTTTCTGTAATTAATTGTGATTAATCACAATAATATACAGACACACACTCTTCTGGGACCTTGATTGCCCCCACAGGTGTGCAGCCTCACCCAGCAGCCCCAGAGTCTAACCAGTCTGACTCGGACCAGGTGAGGCTGCTGAAACCAGCCACCAACCACACACACACTCCACAATTGTGTTCAATGAATGTATTTTGTTTAAATCAGGCCATAATATTGTTTCTTATATTGTTCTTATATTCTTATATTGTTGTTATATTGTATTCGTCGGGGACCACAAACCAGTGTTTTCCTGGATCCCCAAAAAAAGCGACAACCGGCCCTGTATGAAAATAACATTTTGACAACATCAGAATGACTTATTTCCTTGTTTACCTGAATATCCATGGGATCTGTGACACTGCCGGCGAGTACATTTATATCCGTAGATTGCTGTTGTCTGGCGTGTGTGTGTGTGTGTGTGGTTTATGTGTGTCATTCATGGTTGTGTGTGTGTGTGTGTGTGTGTGTGTATCTTGTGTGTATGTGTGTGTGTGTGTGTGTGTGCATACGTGTGTCTTGTGTGTATATCTCGTCTGGTGTGTATGTCTTGTGTGATTGTGTATCTTGTGTGTGTGTGTCTTGCGAGCCACTTGCATGGTGCCAGACAGCCACAAATAAAGCGTAACGCTCGGATACCCCAAACATTTCCACTCCAACATGTATTCATATTATATTTATAGTTATCATATTCCAAAACACAGATGCGCTGTTATTATAGTCTAGAACAAGGATGTGTTGTGGTGAACGGACGACGCTATTGGCCCAAATAGATGCTGACATTTGGAAAGGAGAAGAGACACCGGGAATCTAACCAGCCACCTCCTGGGAAAACGTTTTAAAGGAGTGTGAAGGAGGAAGTGACAGCAAATCAGTTTGAAATTGTATCGAGGCAACGGCAACGACATATTATAGTTATAACCATCGTTAAATGTACATAGATTTTTATGTCACTAGGCAGCTGGGCTAGTGACACCAAAATGTGAAATGTTCCTATCCCTTACTAGTAATTGTCCTGTTTCTAACTCTATTTACAGTTAGAAACAGGCCTAGTTGTTTCTAAACAAATGTTCTCTGTTCATTTGTTCCGATTCCTTAACATTAGTATTCATGTGAAGTGAATCTGTGAGCAGCCATATTTTAATCAATTGATTGTATTTGATGAGTTGATACTATAACAAGAATGCAAACTAGTGAGTACCATAGACTATTTACAAGGTGAGGTCCCAGAAGGTGAAATTTGTAAAACAAAGCAGTGCTTTGAAAAACAATTAACAGAATTAAAAAACAATTACGATTGAAATTGACATGGAACATCTTTCAGCAGTTTTGTTAATGTTAATTTGTGTAGTGTATTAATTCCTTATTATTGCTGAGCCTTACAATAATGATCTGCTCCCATTTTTAACAAACTTTAGTCTATATTAAAAAACAAGTTTGGATGTAGCCTATACATTGATTAGATTTAAGAACAAACCGGTTACCGGCCCTGCAGTGACAGGTGTGTGTCCTCTCCTCTGTTGAGAGGGCCCAGTCTCCAACCAATCAATAATCAACAAGTCTTTCAATCCATAACTTAGCCGCCGCTAACAAATGATCTTTTATTCATCAGCCTATTCTTTGAATCGCATTTGCGCATTAGCGATACATCTAATGAATTATTAGCGATGAGCTGCGGTGAGCGGCTGAACCCAGAGAGAGCGATGTGTGCATAGCCGTCCTCGCTCTCCACACGCTCTCTCTCTGCCTCTGTGTGTCTGCACGGAGAGGGCCCAGAAGCCCCAGAAGACTGTTTTTAAGGTGGGCTGATTATCAGCACTGGATATCAGTCACGTTGTATTCCTACGTAATAGTTACAGTTAAAAAGAAACCAATGTTTTGCTTGCTCTTACTGCACTTGGACGAGTGGACCTGAAATTACACTGGCATGTAAAGTACCCGCCTGAGGCGAGCGGGCCGGCTTAATTTCCAGCCCTGGATATGTATATATATATATATATATATATATATATATAGAGAGAGAGAGAGAGCTGTTGGTAAGATGCCAAAGAAATTGGCAGTGTGGGAGCCTTTTAAACTAACTGGTGCTAATAATAATAATACTATTATTTATTCAAGTGTTTTAGGGTTCTCCCCAGGATTTCTATAATGAATGGTTTGAATGATGAACGTATTTAGCAGCTATTTCAATGTTTAAATGACGGCAAAAGATACAAACCTACCAACTAATAATGGGTGGGTCATTTAATAAACACAATGTTTTTCCTTCTGGCGATCCGTCATCCAGAATAGCGCCCGTGTGTTTTCTGTGAATAGCGCTGGTGCTGCCGTGCGGTTTCGTCCAAACTTTGCACAATGTTCAAACCGCCATGTTGGTTTTGTGATCATTTGAAGGACTCTCATACTACCGACGCCGTGTGTCTTTGGAAACGTTGAGACTGAAGCTCTGCTGTAAACAAGTGGGATTTGCCAGCATCCTACGTGATATTGTAGTTTTGCATAATTAAAATAACATATTTGTTTTCACAAATTGAACCACTTTAGAAATGTATAGGAAAAATTCATGCAGGGAAAGACACGCACTGTGAATTCAGATATTTCCATATTCCATGTTTATGTAGATTTGAATATTAGTTCAGAAAACGATTGGGCCAGCCCTAATAGATGTACATATGATACATTTTTTTCCTGACTGTATTTTTGTGTTTGTGCTTATATTTTTTACATATATCTTACTTTACAATTCTCTCATTTTTTCATAATTATCTTCGCTCTCTTGAGCAGAGCAATTGTGGCAAACAATTTCCCTTCGGGATTAATAAAGTACTCTGAACGTAAACGTACTTAACTAAGGCGACAGAGTGAAAGTGAGACAGCTGAGGACCCGGGAACCAAGAGGCGAAGAAATGACAGTGAGAAGAAGAAAAATAACCTGGCTGTCAGGAGTTAAAGGGCCCAGTGTCGCAGGATGACGGACGACCCCTCCAAACATAAAGATCAGCGGACATGGAAGGACAGAAAGGGGACAGTTGTTTAGAGAGATCTGGAATGAAACGGGTTTAGTGGACCTCCTGCTGTCAAACACATCTTTATTCGAACAAGATCTTAGCGAGAGGCGCGTCTCTGCCAGCAGGGGAGCGTTTGAAGCAAATCATAAACCGTTACAAAAATATTGTAATCGAAAATTGTTTTGTAGTAATTTCTCCGACATCTTACGAATACATTGTATGTTATGTTGATATGTATTTTGTATGTTTTGGAGCAGGATATATCATTAAAGTCAAAAGCCATACATCTCAATAGCAGCATATGCAGTTTCAACGTCATTATTATAATTTTTTTAAGAAAGATATTGGATATTCAACAGATATTCACGCTCTGAATTAATTTCAACTGGATAAGTCACGTTTAAAAATTTCCCCAATGGATATAACATTAAAATCGCTGTTTAGAAGTGTATCCTGCTAAAAGTAAAAAAAGTACCTACAAAACGAATACTCGCTGAGATTTGGACCGTGTATTCAATTATAATTCTTTGGTATTTCTTGCACCCCTAGTTTGAAGTGTGACGTGCTGGTTTCTACTGATTCACTCCTATTTTACTAGTTACTGTTGAGTTGTTCAGCAGACGAAAACTGAATTCATACATACATGTCATTAAGGAGCAGGTAGGGGTTAGACAGTACAGAGACGGGTCATTAAGGAGCAGGTAGGGGTTAGACAGGTCATTAAGGAGCAGGTAGGGTTTAGACAGTACAGAGACAGGTAATTAAGGAGCAGGTAGGGGTTAGACAGTACAGAGACAGGTCATTAAGGAGCAGGTAGGGGTTAGACAGTACAGAGACAGATCATTAAGGAGCAGGTAGGGGTTAGACAGTACAGAGACAGGTCAACCCCAGGAGCAGGTAGACAGGGTTAGACAGTGAATTCAGGTACATGTCATTAAGTAGCAGGTAGGGGTTAGACAGTACAGATACATGTCATTAGGAGTAGGTAGGGGTTAGACAGTACAGAGACGGGTCATTAAGGAGCAGGTAGGGGTTAGACAGGTCATTAAGGAGCAGGTAGGGTTTAGACAGTACAGAGACAGGTCATTAAGGAGCAGGTAGGGGTTAGACAGTACAGAGACAGGTCAACCCCAGCAGTCATCGTCCAATCAGGGAATGTACTTGTGAATGCATCGTATGATTGCATTCTGTGTGCTTATGGTCACACGAGGAAGTGAAAACACACACACACACATACAAAATAACAAACACATGGAATAATACACACACACACACAGAATAACTCACATAAATACGTACATGTCTAAACACACACATACACATCCAATGACACACACACACACACACACACACACACACACACACACAACACTCGCGCCTAAACACACACACACACACACACACACTACAAATACGGTAGCTGTGCTGTGCTCAGCAAGGCGGCCACAGTTTGTATTTACAGCTTTGTTTGTTCAGCCTCCTGAACCACTGGTCAGGGCTTAACAAATACCAACAGCACACGAGGTACAGACACGGGGAATAGCTAATAGATACGAGGTAGTTAGAGTGTGTACTTATCAGTGCTGGTGGGAATACATCTGTATCATATAGGGACTCCTCTACATGTGTATAAATCTATATTGTATACGGTCGGCCTGAATCTGAATACGGCGAATGGCTTTTAGAAAAATATCGAGTTGTGAATCTCTCTCGCGGTACGTGCTTCACATGTTTCAAAAAGGCCTCGGGAAAAGGAAGCAGAAAACATCCGACCAGCTTAGAAAAGGAAACCTAAAAGATACCCAACATCACATTTAGCTGACGCTTTTATCCAAAGCGACTTACAAGTATTTAACTATTTCAGGGACATTGACCCTGGAGCAACTCAGGGTTAAGTACCTTGCTCAGGGGTACAATGGTGGCAGACACAGGGATCGAACCCATGACTCTCCAGTGCTCCGTCTGGAAGAACTGTTCCTTACCCACTAGACTACCACCAACATGCTTCTGGTTAAAGAAAAGCTTACGTGTTCCTCTCAGGTCTGAGCGGGGCCCCAGTGTGAACAGCATACACACATCATATCTGTCTATACACATCAAGATACTATACACAATCAAGTGAAATCATAGTATGAATACAGATCAAATATGTAAATTGTGAGTAAATGCATATTAATAATAATCCTTATAATATATCCACCACGCACCGTGCAGACTTCAACTCCGGGAGAACTATCTCGTTGACGATGGCTCCATAGCAAACTGAACGTTATAGATTATTAATAGGGGCAAGATCACTACTAGGGTTCAAATTAAGTACACAAAAAAAGTTTTGGGTTAACTTTAGCGCTAGCTTACATGGTAAAGCCATGTAACAGTTCTTTGCTCCTCTGTGAAGTAGTGTCCAGTTGTTTTTGAGCAAACTATTCCTGACTGCCACCGTTGTCGAATGAGTTTGTGAGCTAGTTAAAGCCGATGCTCGAAAACTACCAGAAAGAAAGCCCCTACTTTCAGTGTTTAGGTTCAGTGGATATTACGCTGTTCAGATGAAACCAGGAGATTCATCAAGAGAGCCGTTTGTTTTGCTAGTAAACAACCTTCCTCACGATCATCCCTTGGCTGTAATTTTCATTAGTATCAGAAAAAGGATTTCTTCAGTGTTTCCGAACAGAAGGATGCAATCAAAAGGTGTTACTGAAGCATCAGCCGCTCATGGCCACAAGAGGAAATTATTCACATTTAGGCCAGTAAATTGGATATTTTCCTCTGAAAGGGGTTTTGATTTAACTATATAGTTTTTCATTAAATTGGCTTTTTTTGGAATACAACTGTTTGAGTTGTTGGTGAGTGAGTCAATAGCAGTAGAAGTCTCACCTAATACCTTGGCTTCATCCGACCACTTTCTGCTCACTTTCCAGCCATGGCAGATCAGTTACCTCTGTCACTTGCTCCTCTCTTTGACTGTAGGGGCTCTCCGATGACTTCATTAGTGTCTTATCGGCAGCCATCGACTCTGCTGCTCCTCTTATTGTTAAAAGAAAACTACACAAATACCAGCGCCATGGCTCAATGAAGACACTCGCACCCTCAACCGAAGCTGCAGAAAACTAGAACGCACACTGTGTTCGACTTCTAGAAGCGCCTATTTCTCCAGTGTCACTGTCTTTGAACACAAAATCATCAAATGAATTAGAAAATAAATTGATGCTTCCCCTACTCTTCATCTTGAACATCCTACAACAGTGGCACCACGTGTCCCCCCTGAAGCAACCTTCCTGCAGTTCAGCACACTCTCCTTGGATGAACTTGCTGAACTAAGACAGGCATCTAAACCCGTATGCTGGACCCGCTCCCTACCGAGGTTCTTAAAGAACTCTTCCCTGTCCCTGTCTACTGGAACAGTTCCCTCTACTCTTAAGACTGCTGTGATAAAACCTCAAGAAGCCTGGCTTAGACCCTGAGGTTCTCAGCAGCTATCGGCCCATCTCTAACCTTCCTTTCCTTTCTAAAGTACTGGAAAGAATTGTAGCCAACCAAACCATCAATCACTTGATGATTAACAACTTTCAGTCTGGATTTAGGACCTTCTACTCCACTGAAACTGCTGTGACCAGAGCGGTAAACGATCGTCTCCTGACCACGGACAGAAACGCTATTTTCTTCCCACAGTTTCACAGGAAACCGAAGCTAGGCTAGGAAATACAGAGCCGGGTTGCGTTGCCAGCTCGCTACCTATTTAAAACAGCTAATTGGTTGCATTGAAGTGAATATGAAAGGTCCAGAGAAGGCTTCTAATGACGTTTCTACAGTTGCATATAGAGCTGTCAGCACACTGCCAGACAACAACCTCCTGGCTTTTCCAGATTTATTCTGCGATTTGAAAAGCTGTGGACTAACACAAGTTTAGCGTAGGCGTGTGTATGTGTGTGTGTGTGTGTGTGTGTGTGTGTGTGTGTGTGAGAGAGAGAGTGTGTGTGTGTGTGAGAGGAGAGTGTGAGAGTGAGTGAGAGAGAGAGAGAGAGAGAGAGAGAGAGAGAGAGAGAGAGCGAGAGAGAGAGAGATACACACAGTACAACCATTAAATTATTACATAGCAGGTTTGTTAATTTTATCATCAGGGATGTCTGCAGTAAGAAAAACAGAATAATCATGTAAAGGAATATTTGTCATTTGGCTTTCAGCATACATCAAATTCCCCAGCCGAACAAAAACAGATAAAAAGAGTCACCAAGATTAACAAGATTATTGCTACAGTAAAGAAGTAAGCTTAAATCAACACACTATCATGATTCTAGTCCTCTTCTGAAAGATAGGTCGGGAGCTAGACTGATTCACTTCAATTATTCCATCTTTTTTTATTATTCCACTTTACGCTCCATCATCTATACAACATGTGTAAGTAAGACATTTTCTGCAAATCCCCCATAATCCCTTGGAAAGGTCCCAGAGAGGGGTCTGCACACGGCGTTTAAATCCCACTAACATCAGGGAGTAAGCTGATTGGCCCAGCACCTGTGAAGTCTTAACGAGCGCTTAACAAGGTCTCGTTGCTTGATGAAGACGGGCATATCGTAAGAGGAAGGGGAAATTAGATGCTTCCAGGGCGCAACGGGTTTAACCGTGGGTTATGGGAAAATATGTTTTTAAATAAAAGATAATGGCGTGACAGCCAAGTGATAATTCTAGAGTCATGAAATGGGGGGAAAGATCTCTTGCCATCCTTGTGTATTGAGGATTTCCATATGTCTTTATACCGTATGTGCCTAGCCCTGTCTGTCTGTATGTGCCTAGCCCTGTCTGTCTGTATGTGCCTAGCCCTGTCTGTCTGTATGTGCCTAGCCCTGTCTGTCTGTATGTGCCTTAGAATTTTCCCTTCGGTATGCAAAAAAAGGTATGGTTGACCAAAGCTAAATAACCAACATTTGGCCATACATTGTGTGTGTGTGTGAGTATGTGTGTGCTCTAGGGGTGTGTCTGAAGCCGAAGCTCGGATGTGCACGGAGAGTGGGTTGGAAACTAATATTTTTATATCCAAAGTTTAGATAATATTCGGATTCTGGAAATAATTTAATTGCAGAGGGGAAATATTTAATTTGGGTGTTTTAACTACTATTTACGAGCCGGGGACGGAGAAAACATAACCCTATGCCTGCTTCCCACCAGAGCCCCCCCGTCACACACACACAGCGGTCTCTTTTTTATGCTTATTATTTTGATCAGACATAAAAGCAAAGGTGAAAGCCAACTTCCGGTTTAAACCCCGCCCATTTCCGAATACAGATACAAATAATGCTAATGGTCAAACATATTGTATACAGATACAGATAATACTAATGGTCGAACATATACAGATACAGATAATACTAATGGTCAAACATAACATATACAGATACAGATAATACTAATGGTCAAACATAACATATACAGATACAGATAATACTAATGGTCAAACATATACAGATACAGATAATACTGACGGTCGAACATATACAGATACAGATAATACTAATGGTCAAAACATAACACCTTCGTGTACTCACTGCATATACTCCTCTAAAATTGTAGGTGTGTGTGTTGTGTGTGTGCGTGCACGCTTTGGAAAGTAAACCAGCGTGACCCTTGTCCATCTCTGCGGTCTGTAAGCCAACAGGTGACCAGCGATGATGGAGTCAACAGACACGACCTCCAATTCCGAACAAGATTAAAAATGTATCTGGGCTGGGCTCAATGTGACATGGGTCAGCCTCCTAAAGAGAAGACGGGGGGTCTTCTCCCCTCCAGCTGTGGAAGGAGTCGACAGGCGAGGGGGTGAAAGGGGACGCTCCGGACATCCAGGCCATTAAAACAGTGTTGTTGGGGAGGTCGCGGCGTGTCAGTTGGGCCGCCGACGGCAGTAATTGGCCGAGAGATGGATCGCGCCACACCGGATCGTGCCGTGCTCTGGAGGCCAAAAAGGACCAGCAACTATATTGTCCACTCAAGAACATTAGGACTTTTAAACGCATTTCCACCAACTTGCAATTAGTGAGAACAAAGTGGCGAGGGCCAGAACCGCTACGGAAACGCTCCCCGTCCTCGGGTGACGAGGTCTTGAAGCACGAAAGCCTTTAAGGACGAATACTAATCCAAAATAGGCTGAACAACATGCTAGAACGTTTTTAAATACTAATACTACTATGACTGATGATAAACAATAGGAATATAATAATGAAAAATGGTAATATATTGAATGCCATCAAAAGACTCTCCGTTCGATCCTCAATGTCTGCAGTGTGGCAGTGTAGCCTACTCCTTAACGACGTGTGTCTTCATTCACAGTCAGCCAATAGTACTCGGATAAACCACATCGAACCTTTAAGGGGGTTTTCATGAACAAAGGACTCTGCGTCTCTAATGTATTCTCTAATGTATGTGGTGTTATGATACAAACACTGCATACGCAGCAAAGGTCTCGCTCCATTATGCACGGCCGAATTGTTGAACGTACACAAAATGAGGTGAGGAGCGAGGAACTAGGATCGGAGGAGGTTGTGGTGTTTGGGGAGAAAGGAGGTTTTATTGATGATTTATTTGATCAATAAAACTAAAGAGAGGAAGAGCGGGAGAGAGGAAGCTGGTGCCATGGACGAGGATGAAGGCTTGGTTCTAAAGGAAGAGAGAAGAGAAGGGTTAGAAGTTGAAGTATCCGCATATTTGTGTTTAGGGTACGTGTCCGAGTTAAGTGGTTTGGTAATAGTGTGGCAGAAAATGTTTAGGGGTTAGGGTAAGTATCGGGTTTAGGTTAAATGTTAGGATATAGGGTTGAGGGTAAATGTTAGCATGTAGGGTTATGGTTAACACTAACCCTTATACTAATAGGGTTAGTGTAAGGTTTGGGGTAAATGTTAGGAAATGTTAGGCTGGAAACCCAGCCCTCACACCGTGCTAGAACGTTCCAGATTGTGAAAGAAGTTGAGGCCATGTTTTTGCTCCACCCTTATTGTGCTAATTAGCATATTCAGGTGGTGGAGTCAACACAGCGGCCGGTGATTAATGGAACAGAGGCGAGTGAACTGGGACCAGCTGACTTCATCCAGGGGTTTGGGGACTTAAGTTGTTGGCCAGTGCTTCTAAACGCTCCGATTAGTGGTCTACATTGTTCTGCAATGGATCACTGCTGCCTTGCTCCGAGTCCCAGTCCACCGCGTTCTGATTATCGTTGCTCGCAGCTGGGTCTTACGTTCACTTCAGAACCCCGGTAAGATTCCTGTTTCCAACGCCTGACTGCAGTGAGTCTTGAGAAATGTTCAAATCCAATGACTTCATTACCCAGAAACCACCGTGCTACCATCCTGTGTCCTTTCACTCGTTTTGTCCTGTTTCCTCGCCGGTTTGTGGCTGTGTTATGTCGGGGGGGGGGGGGGGGGGGGGGGT
>OOFB01013191.1:66919-78497 GCA_900323305.1 Trachyrincus murrayi | reverse complement strand
TGCATGTCTTTGGAGATCGGGTGCACGGAGGGAGCGCTTTGGAAACCCGAGCACCCAGAGGAAACCCACATGATCCCGGGGAGAGAGAGAGAGACTGAGAGAGAGAGAGAGAGAGAGAGAGAGAGAGAGAGAGAGAGAGAGAGAGAGAGACAGAGACAGAGCGAGAGAGAGAGACACAGAGAGACAAAGAGAGATACAGAGAGACAAAGAGAGAGAGAAATCATTCCTGCTGACTCGCCTGTGTCCTTGGGGCATAAACCCGATAACCTCCTTGAGTGTGTGTGTGTGTGTGTGTGTGTGTGTGTGTGTGTGTGTGTGTGTGTGTGTGTGTGAGATCATTATCCTCCTAGTCTTCATCGGCATGATGGCCTACCTGACCTCAGTTCTGACCTATCAGAGCCCTCGGCTCTTTGCATGATGCAAACACGCAGTCAAAAATGAATAAACAAATACGTGAACTATTAATGAACAGACACACTGGTGACACACATCTGTGTCGCTACAAGCGCCCTGTGTGCTTTGTAAATATAGCCATCAAATAGGTTATCTCATCAGTTATTTATGTGTCTCAGTCTAGAACATGGAAGCATCAGGGGTTTCAATGTGAGCAACTGTACTGGGCCATGTACTTCCAAAATGTTGTTGCTCGACTCCACTATAAACTGTCGTAAAGACTCCAGTTTAAACATTTACAAACAAGAGAGCGTGGCCATGTTTTCCGAGAAGATAACACCGGTTGGCAGAGGAAGGAAAATATAAAAAAGAAAGAGGGAATGTTTGAAGAGGGAAGTGACGGCTCATGCCGATAAATGAAGCCGAGGGTGTGAATACCTTCACACGCACACGCACACGCACACACACACGCACACACACACACAGTGTAATTGATGCCCACTTGTAGTGGACTCCACATGTCTTAAAGAGCAACACGACAAACAGAAACAGTCCACATACCCACGTGCACTGAAAGACACACACACACACACACACACACACACACACACAAGTAAACACACACAAGAACACACAGACCTACTCAAGTGTCCCCTGGGAGAGGAGTCTGTACAGGCCTCTGTGACTCACTCCAGCTAAAATAAACTGGGCAGCTGTGAGAACAAGGCCTGGGAACCATGAAATGTGGGGGTGGTGGACAGGGAGGGTAAGGAGGATGGAGTGGGGGGTGGGGGGTGGGGTCTGGGACCACTCTCATAGGCCGTCCGCTGGTGGGCAATGGAGGACCGGAGGACCACAAAGCTGAAGGGGGGTGGGGGGGGGTCCGAGGGGCAGGGAGATTACGAGGGCTCCCACAACCTCTAATACTTTAGCAGGAACCTCAACCCCCACGGCGGTACTATGGCCTCTCCCTCCCCGCCCGACTGTCGTGTTTCCTATTAAAAGTGTCCAGACCGGCAGCGAGTTACAGGGGGGCCACAAGACAGGACACTAGGAAAACAAAGGGAATGGTCATTGGTTGTGCCCAGCGTTGACATCCTGCCGACTCTGGAACACCGCGGGCGAGGGAACGCTTGAGAACGACAATGAAGCGCCAATGCGTTTGGCCTGTAGCGTCTGTAGACCTTATTCACAGAGCGGCCATATTGGTTTAGTCGGTTGGGGAAACCTTCTAGAACGAAAGACTCAATCCGAGTGCATTCTCAACGCTACCTGGGGCGGGGCAAACGGAATGCAGAACAAAAAAAAGAAGAATGCATTGAGTTGTCATGGTTTCCAAAGGTTCTAGAAGGTTCACCCAACCCAACTAACCAACATGGCCGCCGGGTGAATAAGGTCTATAAGTGGCAGTATACATAACTGTTGTAGTGTGTAACTGTCAGTGTGTTCAGGGTGAACCCTGGCCGACCTTGATGTGCTGCCAAAGATGGCTCAGACTCACAAGCTTGGTCGACGGAGCATAAACAAGTGATACTAGAAACACACAGAAGTCTACGCAGAACGTCTCGTCTCCTCTGATGTCATTTCTAATCTAAGAGCCCATGTGCTCAGCAAGCAGCGCTCGGGTCTCTAATCTCTGCAGTTCTGACCTCTTATTTACATGCGCTTCAGCTTCCTGACTTATAAAGACGTGTTTTCCCTTCGCTACGTCGACGGACATATTTTTAATGTTTGTTTTAGAGGCGGCCCAGACAAATTAAAGATCAGTTGTTGTAGAGACTGTCATAGGGGGTTACGTTGGCCACACAGCTGCAAATACAGAAGATTAGAAAGCACAGAGATCCTACTGCAAAGGAGACTGAAACACAAAGCGAGACTCCTGTCACTGTCAATACATATATCATGCTCAATGCAAATACTAAGTTTGTAATGAATGTTCTTTGCATAGTGTCGTCAGCGTAATGTTAGTGTAGTGACTGTGTTGATTAGTAATCCTGTTCCATGTCATTTAGTTTCCTAGTTCCTGCCCCAGTTTGTCGGTTCCTTGTTCGTTGTTGGTTTGTTTCTGTCTGCGTGTTTTCTCGTGAAGTAAAGCCTCCTTTTGCATCTACCCTGTCTGATCTCTGGGTTCAGCTCCCTGTGCAAGCCGTGACAAAGTAGGCTAAGTGTTTCCTCAATGGAAAGTTTGTAAAAAAAAAAAAAAAGATTAAATGCCTGTTGAAAACTGAAGTCTCAAATAAGAGCAATTTAAATTTAACCCTACTCGCTGTAATGCCACTTGTAGTGCAACTACTTTGACTGTTTTCAGTCTTACTTGCTATGTCCCTTCAGAACACACATTAAATGAGTTTTAACAAATTGACTAGGAATATTTATACTCTGAGAATATCTTGCTGTTAATTTAAACATGCGCTTTTTCACCACGGTCATTTATTTTGTTAAAACTTTGATTTTCTTGTCTCTTTCTCCACAGACAAAAGTTAATGAAAAAGTGGGCCGCGTTAAAACAACAAGACACTTCACTGCACTTCAACACGGCGTGCGTCAACGCGCCTGTTTACAAGGAGTCACCAGCAGCACCATGATCGGCCCTAACGCACACACTTTCAACGCGATGATCTTCAACGTCTCCCGATCACTCCCATCTCTGGGATGCTGAGCAGGATGCTGAGCAGCTGTGAGGTTAAAACTTGTGCCGTGTCATCTCCTGCTCATCGGCCAAACTGGCACTCGTCACTCCCACGCAAAGAGTGAGCGGTGCTCACTTAATATTGGAGGTGAAAGCACTTACAGACTGAGAGACAGAGAAGGGAGCACCTGATTTGTATTTACCCCTGCAGACGGCGGGGGTCTCCACGTCAAGGCAGGCCATGGAGGACGGTGGCGGGTTACTTGGCGGCCAGACCCGCAGTCCCATGGATCGATGCGGTGCCGGTAAGGAAGAAAAACAGAAGAACCAAGTAGCGCTGAGAGACAAAAAAAAAAAGAAAAAAGTCCCGGTTAGGAAGTCACTGGAGTTTGTACGCAGTTCCCTCCTCTCTCTGTCTCTCTGTCTCTCCCCCTCTCTCTCACACACACACACACACACTCTCTCCCTGTGTGTCTGACTGATAGAAATGTGCACGCTGCACACAGGGGCCCCAGCCTGTAGACGTCAAGGAGGAGGGAGCACAGAGTGAATGTTTAACCCTCCCTCAAGTTCAGCATGCCGGGGATTCACACTTGTGCTCCTTCACGACACAATACCATGCATGACCTGAGGAAATGTTTGTACACGTTTAACCTCTGGCTCGCTGGCGTTACTCAAGAGGTGTTAACACTGACACACGTTGTAAAAGGAAACGCAATTTTTGAATCTGTGTGATTGCCAGAACACAATGGCCTCCATTAAAAACAAAAAAGGATCCAATGTTAAGTTCTTAATAATAGGATTAATAAACCTTAATTATTTTCAAATTAACAGTTAAAATTCGAATGTACTTATATGATTTTTTTCTGGATATATTAAGCTATTAATAAGCAACATAACAGCATAGAATGATAAGAGTAGGAACATTATGTGGGGCTTTGTATAAACCGCTTTGCTCAGCACACAATAGAAAAGCACTTACAGGAAATGAGGTCACAGGAAATGACACTAATTGCAGTGATATGGATATGTGTCATACTGGGCCAGCAGTGCTGCTTTGTAGAACAATGCCCACAACAAACTATTGCCCAATGCCCAAAACAACCTCACTACTAGGTGTGAGGTTGAAATGTAAACAAACATTTTTTAGTTTTTTTAGCTGCTTTCATAGGCAGACACAATGTTTTATGGTAGGTTAGATTACACTGATTATATAAACAGATTGTATTGCCTAGTGACAAGACTGTGTCTCATGTGTGTCCAAACTATTTCACTCCTATTTTCAGTAACGGTAATTTGTGCCCTGGGCGTGGAAGGTGAGGAAGAGGCGTTTTTTTGTATTGAGACTGGATAATTTACAGACCTGTCTGTACTGGTATTTGGAATGTGCATCTCTGCAACGGAATACTTTGCAATCAATTATCAGCGGGCGACGTGTAATTCACAGCTTTTTCAGTAGACTACTTTCAACTACTGTCATGACATAATCAAAGCAATACTTTAAGGCTCTGTTTTGCTTTTCCTTTTGAGAATTCAAAAGTTCATTCAACTTGACTGGTCACCTGACGAAAGGTTTTTGGCAGGTGAGCGGCCATGTTGAACGAGCTGCCACTTGAAGATTTGAAGGTTTATGTTGCTTTTTGCAATATAATAATCCTGGCACAGATTCCAAGAATGCAATGTGAATGCAATGTTCCCTTTTGGGAATAATGCAGGAGTGGACTTTTTAAAAGTATAGTGGAATGGTTTTGACTTTCCTCTCGAAATTCAACTGTTATATACAACTGTGTGTGTATATATATATATATATATTGAACTGGCAAATATACATTTATTATCATAACCATCATTCAGCTTGTTTTTAAGGGAACGTCATGCAGACAGACATCACTGGCACCACTGACAGCAGTCATTTAGCAGACACTTTTAGATGCATGTCATTAAAGAGCAGGTAGGGCGTGAACATCTTGCTCAACTGGGGGTTTGAACCCGGGCCCTTTCAGCTGGGAATCAAACCCCTTAACCACTGACTAGACCATGGCTGCCTCCATATACTCTAGATGTTCTCCAGATGTCCCAAGGCATACATACATCCATCTGGCATACGACATTTAATGAAACGATTCGGCTCCAACATTGTCATAACAAACATGAGGGTTGAAAACCTGACGACATGTGACTGTGACCGAGGAACAACGACGGAGACGTTCACATTACAGCGAGCTCCTCTCCTGAGAGGAGACTCAGGAAAACGTTGGCGGTATGTGATAGTGACCTAGTCAGTGGCATGTCCAGGAATACCGCATCTCAGAGCCTGACATGTCTGGGAAAGCGTGTGCAGATCCTGGCTTGCTTTGTGAGAACCGAGTCAGACAGAGATGCGAGACGTTTTTTTCCTTAATCTTACCGAAACGATAAGGGAATGCTTGTATTTCACTGATAATCATCCATGTAACCGTAGGCAAAAAAGTACCCTGATGGTGCACCAAGTACATTTTAAATCTGCTTCTCTGAGAATAGTAAACAAAGCCGTCCTTCCCGTTGATTTGAATTCACTAATGACTTAAGCAACTACTGTACTTAAACTGCGATTACGTCCTGGCACCCCGCTATGCAATTCCTATCTCATTCCTCACTCTTTTCCACAAACACATCGGGAAGTCGGGGTTTGTTCTGCCAGCGTGAGAGTGGCCCTTGGTCTGAAATAGATGTCACATGTATAAACCGGCAGAGTGAATGTTTTGCTTTTGGTCACATCAAAAGGGTGCGGTTTACGTTCCCTCTTTAATTCCTGTTGGAGTGGTGATGGACATGGAGTAGTGGCCCCAAACCCAAAGTCGAGGTGGTGGCCCTCACAGGCAAAGCAAATCCCGTCCACTGCTTGGCTGATGTGGCCCCCGCTATGTGAAGCCTTCCCAACGCCATCGGAAAGTAAAGTAAATTGTTATTATTGATCAAACTACTACTAATAACTCCAACCTCATATTGTGGTACGGTAACGAGAATACAACGTCACTCAAAGAGGATAACACAATGAACATAACACAACACCACAGCGATAACACGTTAATATGTGAAAAATAAAACAAAACAAGGAAAAACAATTTTATATAATATGATAAATGTGCAAAAGTCACGGAGTAGAGTTGAATAGAGGGGTGGCTGATTTCAGGACCACTGGTTACATGCGGGTGCGATAAGAAAATGGCTGCAAATGATCAGTCATACGTGACATTTGCACCAGACGCCTGATACCAATCTCTGGCCAAAACAATCCATGCTCAGGCCTAGCGGCAGTGGCAGGGGCAGGAGGAGGAGGGTGCCTGACACAGACTCTGTTCCTGCACAGTGAAAGTAGTAGTCGTCGTATTAGTTCTAGTAGGAGTAAGTAGTAATAGTAATTGAAGTAAAGCATAAGTAGTAGTAGTAGTAGTTGTAGTTGTAGTGGTTGTGCATGTTGTTAGTAGTAATAGTAGTAGCAGTAATAATAGTAGAAGAAATAAGTACTAGTAGTTGAAGTAAAGTATTAGTAGTAGTATTAGTTGTTCACGTTGGTAGTAGTAGTAGTATTAGAAATAAGTACTAGTAGTTGAAGTTAGTTAGTAGTTGAAGTAGTTGTTGTGGTAGAGGTTAATGTTATAAGTAGGCCTGGTAGTAGCAGTAGTAGGTATTAATGGGGCTATATGAAGCTTCCAGTTAATTTTAATAGGTTGGAAAGAGGCCTTTCTGCTAATAGCAGAGAGATTAGGGTGGACTTCCCCTTTAGTAGGTTCATGGAATCTGAGAGCGCCTCACACACGATGTCTTACTCATCCTGCACACTCATCCTCGAACCAAATCTAGGACGGTGCGTGAAACCCCAACTGCTGCTGGTTGCTGTGCTTCATCCGTACTGTTTGATCACATTTACATTCACAGTCTCTTCGTCGCAGAACTGTTCATAAATCAGTCAGATCGGGCTTGGAAAGTAGTACACTGTATAAACATCATCCGTGAATAGTCTTCCGTAACGGCTGCGCCGCCCGTACGGAAGACAGAGACATGGGCCGAACGGAGGAACCTACTCACCATGAAGTCACCTACTCACCGTGACATGTGCAAATGCAATGCGCAAATTCAGTCTGATTTCACCGAGGTGTAGTGCAGCGACAAATGTTCCAAAGCCCACGTTGTGCTACGTAAACCTATACCTTTCCAAACGTGGTATTAATAATAGTGGAAATATTGACGCAAATACATTCCACACCCTTTATACAAACGATCACTCTTCACCATAAAGAACAAGGGTTGGTTATTTGTAATTAATTCACCATACAGTCACGTAGAGAAGAGTATTTGTAACCAGACTCAATCATAAATGTCAGCCAACATAGTGTAACGCTATGCTTGTAGCCTGTGGTTATTTATTTTCCATGTATAATTCCAAAGGCCCTCTCAGTTCACTGGCGTGTCTTTTACGCTGTCTACATCAAGGTGCAATGCTTCATAGTCATTCTTTTGAGGTTTCTGTAACAAAAGTATTGTAGAAAATATTTAGAATGTTAAAATAGCAATTAAATCAACTTTACTCAATTACTATTGTTTTGCTTTCAAAGGAGGTTTAGGTCTGCATGTTGAAATGACGATTGCATGCTTTTATATAAAAGTAAATCACAATAAGACCAGATTCACAAATGTGCAAACGTTAAGTGGAGGATAAATGGATACTTGATAGATTCAATTAGCTACTTATAAGGTGTTCCAGAGTCAATATGTCCTTAGGATATGTCAGCAATTATCTACTAGCACATTTTCTATCAAAGTGTAACTTTATATCAATCAATGAAATACAAACAGTGCTCGTTTCATTTAGAAAATATACAAGTCTCCCCCTCTATGAGGGCGGCCGAGACTCAATCAAATGTGCTACAAATGAAATGCATCATACTTTTCCTTCCTGGTTTGCTTCCTGTGCTGTTTGTCTTCATAGATGTCCGAGACATTGTTTACGTTAGAAGAGATCGGAGATAAAACGACAGTTTTTTAACTCAGTGAGAAGTTGTACAGTGAGAGCTTGACCGCAATCAGATTCTTTATTTCTTTAACACTAGTTTTCCCAAGCCAAAATCAACACTTTCTTTATTTTGCCCCGTGGAGAATGTTTCAGAATACCAAAAGGCTTTGCGTCAAGCATGTGCGTGGAACAAAAAAGGCACTAACAGTTACCCAAATATTTGTAAAGTATCTTGGCTTGAAAGGTCAGACTCAACGTCTTAACTTGTAAGTTGGATTCCTTGCAGACTCTATGAACTTCTCCAGATTTGGCCCGATTAAAAGAAAAGACAATTAAATTGTGATTCACTAAATCGTGATCGGCAGCTCCTCTCAGCTTACTTGGTTATTTTTTTAGTTTCAAACCAAGACCCTAAATCCCTCTAACCCTTTTCACTGGGGCATAGTCCCCCCGCAGATGAATCTTCTAGTCGGCCAAGCAGACGCATTTGTTTGAAGTCGTCTGGCTGCAGGTGTGTGGATGTGTGTGGACTGGAGACAGCTCCACCCACAACAATGGAGTATATTCTTAAAGTCAAAGTCAAAGTGATTGGTGAATTTTGGCTGTTGGGCCACTGGCTGCTGTATCCAAGCGAGACGTTCCGTTGGACAGCATCATGACAGCGCAATAAATAACAATAATAAATACAGATACAGATACAGCGTTTCTCAAATATTAGGCTGGAGGTTCCAGGGCATTGGTTGGAAGGTTATAAAACAATGGAATTACATGCTTTTAATTATATATTCAGTATTGCACTGGCATCAAAGTTTTGGGAGATTTCTTTTGAACATAGAATTGGCACATAAGCAATGTGGTTGCAGAATGATATGCTGGTAAAATCTGTTTAAAACAAAGAGGCTTTGTTGTTAATATTCATAAGAGGGCATGATTTATATTCAGATTGTCTCCACCCTATCGCTAATCATATTGTTAAGGCTTTGCTACTCACCAGACTCATCATTATGGAAAATAATAATGCTACGCTAAACTGGTGCAGAATGCACATTTAAATGTTTTAGAAAAAGTTTTTTTTTAAAGAAACCAGCTTGACCAATAAAAAAAGAAGAAAAGAGATGTGACGAGATGTGACGAGGCCATCCCATAGGAAAATGCAAATCATTGCTGAAATCATACCAGAGCCAAAAAAAACAATTTGCAAGATGAACCCTTTCAAACATGGCTCCTTTAAAAACAAACCCCATTCATACGTATTGATGAAAAGCATGAAAAAAAGGATGCATGTGGTTTTGCACTGAAACTGCCAGCTACTCATTTTTGCAAAGGAGCTCTCCAAGTGATCGCGACCACGGTCCCTGGTCCTGATTCAGCGCCCTCCCAAGTCTCTCTGAGCTCAGCAGCGTCTCTGCAGATGGTGGGAAAGCCAGTTGGAAGTCCCTGCAGGCCTGGGGCTTCTTTGAAGCTACGCTCCACGCAGCTGCCGTGGGAGGACCCTGGAAAGGCCAGCGCCTTTAGAACAGCATCAGTCATATTAGCAACACACGCGCACACATGCACATACACATGCACGCACACACACACACACACACACACACACACACACACACACACACGTAGTCTAACATACACCAACATGCTAACTGACAGAAGGCAACAGATGTATTTGATTGTAATTGGTCTACTTACGGCTTACTGTAAAGCGATCTGGCCAATCGTATGGCTTGCATTTCAGCATATTCTGCAGTGTAATCGACTGCAACTGTCATGTGCTGCCAAAAACCATAATGTAATCCCTGTTTGGTAGCACTTTGACAATGTTAGCTTATTGTTCAGCCCTACATGCATTATCGAAAGCAGCCGTTACATGCACTTCTAATGTGGTTTCATGTGGGATTCATGCTCTCGTCATCGTATTTCATATTGCACACTCAAACACTTTTGATAGTGCAGTGCAAACTGTTTTGGAGAGCAATGACAGCAATCAAACATCGCCATGAACACACGCACAACAGTACAGAAGAGAAGGCTGTTCGAAAGGAACTGGTTAATGAAAAACACCGCAATTCAAACGTCAACCCCCCCCCTAAAGAAAAAGCATAAATCTATGCCTTAACTGTTGTTACCCCTTGTCCCCGCTATCGGGAACACGTAGCAAAAACAGAGCGATGCAGTTACAGTGGAGGAATGTACAACGCTCCCCACACTTCCACACTAAAATGCCCTGATTGCAACCACTGTAACTCTCCCATATGTCTAATAAACCCTCCCGTGGGACCATTACTAAGAACTTCACACGTGAAACCTCCACCCCCCACCCCCTCTCCTCCTCTCCTCTCCTCTCTCTCTGGTTCTGTTTGGGCCCAGCCAACGCTGCTCTCGGCAGGGGGGCTGTGGAGGAGGAGGAGAGGGGGTGAGGGTGGGGTGGGGGGGAGGGGGCTGCAGACCAAAATAACCTCATGTTTGCACTATTGGCACGCTGGCGTCGCAGCTCTGGGAGCCAAGCGAGGGAGAGAGAGAGAGAGAGAGAGAGAGAGAGAGAGAGAGAGCAAGAGAGAGAGTGTGTTTTCAGTATCACGGGTTAGGGGTTAGGAGCGTGCACTCTATGGTGCAGAGATGACCGTGTTGAAAAGAAGGGAGGGAGGAAAGGAAAGGAAGGAAGGAAGGAAAGGGAGGTTAGGGAGGAAGGAAGGAATTAGGAACGAAATAAAGAGACGAAAGAAGCAAGGACAGACGAAGCTAGGGTTGGAAAGTTAGTTATCTTTGGCAAAGCGATGAATATGAAACAGAGACTCGCTCAAAGGGTTCAGTGACCCTGTAGCGTGAATCGGGGTTCAACATGGAGAAGCGAGACATGGAGAGCAGCGGTAGAAAACGCTCCGGGAAACAGTGGAGTAAAGGAGTGTGCAGGCTCTGCTCCCTCCTCGTACCCTCTAATCCATTTTCCTCCACTTTTCCTACTTCCTGAATCAGAAAAAAAAAACGCTAGTTACGGTAAACGGACTGCGCTATTTTTTTAAATAACTAATACGATATCAAATCTGGCCCAAATGCTTATTTGATACTGGGATACGATACACCTCAGGCCTGTCACGCTGTCAATACAATGAGACGCTCCAAGAACAGAAGAAAAAAAGAGATGATGGCAAGGACATATATAAATCCATCACTCCTCGGTGACATCGTATACGTCCCGTCTTCCAGCGTCTGCAGCGGTTTGGGAGGAAACGCTGAGCCGTGTTGTCTTTAGCGTAATCCAATCACCTGCCGGCGGCCGCGCTGACGCGAACGGAGAGACCCCCTGTTTTCCCCTCGTCCTCTCTCCCGTATAGAAAACCCCCCAACGCGCCCCAATGTATGCACCCGCTGTCGGTGGAGGAAAGTCACTGAAATATGTGAACGTATACCGCCGTTGGCAATTCCTTTGGATGCGTTTAGAGGGATTACGAACCGAGCCGAGGTGGGCAGTGGTTGGTGAGGCTGGCGTGTTATTGAAAGGCGAATGACTGGTCGTTATGGTGGTGGGATATTCTGACCCCCCCCCCCCCCCCCCCCCCCCCCCCCCC
>OOFB01013191.1:41033-55734 GCA_900323305.1 Trachyrincus murrayi | reverse complement strand
AATAAAATAATACAATAAAAGCCATTTGGAAATGCATTTATCATCTGTTATTTTGAGATGATCATTGTTGCCTTGTTCCAACTTCGCTGCACTGTTTGAAATGTTTTACTGTAATGTTGAAATGTTTTACATTACTCGTATGTGTTAAATGTGTTTTTTTCTGGACACTTTCTTGACAGCTCACGTGTGTTGTGTGCAGAAATGAACACAAGCCTGCTGTCTTTGGTGATGTTTTATAGGTCAATTATGTAGATAATATAACCTATGTGTGTGTGTGTGTGTGTGTGTGTGTGTGTGTGTGTGTGTGTGTGTGTGTGTCTCTCTCTCGCATCCGTGTATTCTCTCTCTCTCTCTCTCTCTCTCTCTCTCTCTCTCTCTCTCTCTCTCTCTCTCTCTCTCTCTACCACTCTCCCTGAGCAGCTCTGTAACATCCTCATTGCCAGAGCAGCCAAACCCCCAACAACTAGTAGCCGAAGTTGGGTGACCGTTTCATTCAAAGTATTTTATTACTTTTATCAGGAGACACGCAGACAGAAGTTGGGGAAACCTTCGAGCTATTCCTCACAGATGGCCGTGTTTCAACTCTTCAGAAGATGGCTTCTTCGTGTTCGTCCTGAGCGTGTTTCGTCCGCCGTCACTCGGACCCCGGAGACGAGATAAGGCGCGGGGGGGGGGACACACGCCATGAGGGCCACGGACCTGCTGTTCGGTTACTTTCTGGTGAAAGTTTTCGTGTGCGACGCCGAAGGCGAGCCCGGCGGACAGACGCACGACGGGCTGATCATGGAGTCGGAGTTCAACGACGCGCAGGATGAGGAGAACGAGAACGAGAGGACCGAGAGCCCCCACACGGAGGACAAGTGTCTGGGCTACTACGATGTCATGGGCCAGTGGGACCCGCCGTTCGTGTGCATGACGGGCAGCTACCTGTACTGCTGCGGGACCTGTGGCTTCAGGTTCTGCTGCGCGTTCAAGAGCTCCAGGCTGGACCAGAGTACTTGCAAGAACTACGACACCCCCCCGTGGATGATGACCGGCAGACCCCCGCCGAAGAAAGTTGACACGACGACGACGACGCAGGAGAGTTCAAAGGACACGACCAACCTGATCGTGTACATTATCTGTGGGCTGGTGGCGATACTGGCGCTCACTGGGATCTTCACCAGGCTGGCTATAGAGAAGACCCGTCGGCCACAGAGGGATCATATGCAAAGGTACACACGCACACACACACGCACACACACGCACACACACACACACACACACACACACACACACACACACACACACACACACACACACACACACTCTCTCTATCTGTCTATTTGTCTCTCCTTCTATCATCTTCTGCCTGTCTCTGTGTCTCTCAAGCAAAGTAAAAACCAGAGACTGGTGCACATAACATCAATGGATGATGGTTCAGATTCCAAATGAACAAGAATTTTCCATTTGCAAAAAAATGTTTACCTCTGAACTAGGCTATGACTTATTGTGTGCTGGTGACCCTTGTTGATAAAGAGCAACTAAGCACCAGGTCTGATGAAACACATGATTGGGATTTAGCTTTCAGCAAGGATATTGACTCTTTTAGTAACGTTAAATGGCTGTAATATGGATGAAGAGATTTTTGAAATATTCATCATGCACAATGCACATGTCAAGGTAAATTGATAGGTATGGCAAAATCTGATACATGCTGGCATTTTCTTAAGTGGTAATAGGGCTATACATGTGTTCTGGACGGGTTTGACTCAAGGGTTAGCCCAAGAGCACATTTACTTTAAGGTTCAGTTCAAATATGTTTACTATAGGGTCAGGAAGTGACAGAGTGGCTGGTCACCAGACTCAACTCATAGACATAATATTATCAAGATGTACATTTTGTTTCAACATTTTGAATTGCATTGTATGTTTTTCCAGAGAATATGTATATCAGTTAAAACATATTTTCACTAAAATCTCCCTGCAGGAATGAATACAGTATTATTATCATGAAAACAAAAGAAAGAAATGCCTAACGGCACGAAGTTGCTGGAGAATAATTGCCTTGGTTCAGGCACTTCTTTTCAAAGCTATTTTGATCAACTCCTGTTTTAATATTTGGTCCAGACACATTCATATGTATTCCCAATGGGGGTTCTTGGTTAAGCGAAATGAATCCCCTTATTCCAAATATAACATCGATCAATACTATATGTATTCTAAACCTCGTGGTTGGATCAGAGTGTCTCAGAGTGTGCTGTGTGTCCCGCAGGGTCCTAGCCCAGGTCATACGCCATCCGGCCCCAGCTGACCCCAGCGATGTCATGGGCCTGTACGGACAGCACTATGAGAACTTAGCGACGAGAACAACGGTGAACCACCTCCGTAAGTACCGCTTAATTAAACAAACTGATGCATGGAAAGACCGGAAGACGCTTGTTCCACCATTACGATGCCTCGAAGCATGACATATATATATCTCAATGCATCCCAACGGAGAGAAATAATGAGTTTTTCATTCAATATTTTCGTATTTTCCATAAGTACCAAAGACGAGACTTTTAAGGGCAGGACTGTGAGTGGAACAGATGAAGATCAATGACATGGTGACAATACACTTACAAACAGAAACAAATAGTTGACATTGGGAGTAAAAACTGTACAATCAAGCACTCCTAACACCCAGCAATAAACACACTTTCACACTTTATTTTTAAGTCTGATTCACGGTGATTAACGCGAGGTGTACTGTAGATATCCCGGGAATGTAAAGAGCGAGCACCAGAGCAATAACGAGAACGCCATCGTCAATTATCACAACAATATTCATGTTTTAAGTTTTTACGTGCAGTTTGAAGCACTCTAATCACACAACGTTGAATCAAACTGAAGAGTCCTCGCTAAAGACAGGAACGCAATTAAACATAAAAGCGCCCTCTTTACTGCTGTGCCCTCTCTCAGAATAATTACCAGTTCATTACCAGCTCGCACGATGACAAGCATAACAGCTTGTTAAGCATTTAATAGTATTTAATACACCCCCCCCCCAAAAAAACCCAATGTTACCGTAGCTAACGGCTCATTATGATGGATATCTTAGAAGGCTGCAATTCTCTAGCAAAGCTGACCAGTTTGGGAAGAACAATATGTATTTGACAGTCTTCTAAGTATGATCAGATGCTGTGTAGACTAGAACTGTGTGCAAAAACGTGTATTTTCCCATTGTGACTTCATCGTTTGATGTCATGGAGTCGTATAGTCTCTACAGATCAGCGGCAGATCAATTCATGGCAGCGTTCACTCTGCGTAAGCACTCACTCACCGCTGGATTCGCGAGCTGAAACATGTTCCAGTTCTCCTGCCTCAAATATAGCCTCCATGTCTCCACTGCTACCGCAACACGACAGTGACACAGATAGACAGATTGTGATGCTCTGCTGCTACACCGGTGGCCGGCTATACCCGCTGCTCCCAGAAGTATAGAACGCGCTGCCAACCGCGTGTGCTCACTCAGGGCGCAATGTGAATGTGTGACCATGGAATTCGCTCTATGGAGACCAACTGGATGGTGTTGACATGTCTGACTTGTACAGACACATGATGCTGATGGATGGTGAAGGCATTGAACATTTCACACCCACCATCTCTTTTTGCATTTACGTGAAATTGGTCCGTACACAAAATCGCCATTGCTTGTATTTGCCCAGCTTCAAACTTCCCACTGTTTTGTAATCGTTAAATAAATATGATATTAGAACAGTCATGCTCATTTGTGACATCAGATGAGCTTATTTATCCATCAAACATCTGGGTGGACACTCCCACAAGTGATGTCGCGGATAGATTTTGAAATGGCTTATAATGACCAATTAGTTGATGACTAAATGACTACACCTGGACTATAAAGTTTGTCCAGACAGGTTTACTATCACACACATGGACCAATGCAGGGAGGATACAGGAAAGGAGCAAGAAGGGGGGGGGGGTGTGATGATGATGATGATGATGATAAATGACAGGTGGTGAGGAAGAAGATCTGTACCCCTGATATTTAACTCTTATCAGTGTCCCTGCGCCCCTCCTACCTCCCCTGTGAGTTCCCACATTATATTTCTCACTATTGTTTATATCCATCCAAAAGCAAATTCTGATAAAGCAGCAGGTATTATTTGTAATAGTACCCAAGAATTTGATGAGATCTAATCAACCATCGACTTATGTTATGGCTCCATCCCTAATAAGGCCCTGGGTGGCTCAGACCACAATACTGTCTGTCTTAGACCCACCTAGACAGGTTCTGAAGAGGGTGAAGCCTGTGGAGAAGTGTTGACAGTGTGACAGTGTTGAGACTCTGAAGAAAGGGTGCTTTGAGTGCACATCATGGAACGTTTCTTGAGGATTCTTCTGATTCAAATCAGACGACAGAAGTTATCGCGGCAGTAAGACTGGCAGAGCGTACCCAAACAACCAGCCGCGGGTGACTAAAGGGTTGAATGAGGTATTAAATCAGAAAAAAGCCTGCAGGACAGGAAGGAGATACAGAGGAAGGTCAAATCCACATGGCAGCACAGGGACAAGGTAAAATTGGAGCCCTGTCCAGATGAGGGAGCGTGGCCTTGGTCAGCCAACAAGCTGAATTATTTTTATACCCGCTTCAAGACAGGGGGGCGGCGATTATTTTCATTCCTGCTTGGCAAGAGACAGGCAATGCTGGGATGGAGAACACACACACACACACAACACACACAACACACTCATCATCAAGGAGGAGGCGGGGCAGCGAGTGAGAGAGCCCGGGGCCCGATAACATCGGTGGCAGGGTGTTGAAACACTGCTTAGCCCTCCTGAGTGGGATCCCTCTCATCGCTCCCTCTTTCAACACTCACCGGATACCCAGGCGGCCCCGTCTCTGTGGAAAAAACGCCAGTCGTGGTCCCCACACCCCTTCCCAAAGTCTCTCATCCATCCTCTCCCAATGATTACAGGCGCGTTTCCCTCACCTCACTGGTAGTTAAATCACTTGAGAAGATGATCAAAACCCACGCTAACGACTCATGTAAGCAGGTCCTGGACCCACTACAATTTGCTCGTCGCTCTGCAAGAGGGACATTGTAATGCTTTTAAACTCTCCGGTATACGCATCTGGAGGGTTGTAAAATACAAACCTGTATTGGCACGCCACAGGGCAGTGTGCTGTCACCCTTGCTGTATATTTTATACACGGACTGTTGTCGCAGCAGATATCCTGGACACCATTAAGTTAAGACACCGCGTTGGTGAGCTCATTGGAGCAGGATGAAGTGGTTCTGAACGACTTGTCGAATGGTGTGAGGCCTCACATTTGAATCTGAACACGTCCAAGACCAAAGAACTGATTTTAGAGTTTTAGACGCGATGCTCCACCGCCCACTCTATCCGGGATCAGAGGAGAGGAGGTGGTGGTGATGGAGCGTAAGTATCCTGCTGTCATTACAGACGAAACTCTCCGAGGACCAATGTGCTGATGCTATTTTTAACAAGGGCCAACAGCGTATTTACTTTGTGAGAAAAACTTTGTTTAACGTTGATAACAAAATCCCCTTAATTAAACAAGATGCGGTAGCCATGGGGAGGACTGGACTGGGATGTTATTTATGATGGCTGCTGTAGAGGATCTTGGACTATTGTTGTTTATCTGATGTGTTTGTAATGTGTCAATATGTTCTGCGCTGTACCACAAATTGCCTCTCGGAGGACATTCAAGTTTTATAAGTCTAAGTCTAATATCCCCCATTTGACCTACATAGTATCATTAATTAGATACCCATTTGATCTAATTTTAATTTAACTTGGCAATTGTGTTATTTTGTCACTTTTGTCATGTTTTTTCCCTGAACATTAATCAATGTTTCCTTTCCCATGGTCCTTAACCTACTGAAACAGTAGAACTTGGTCAGTAGAACCCAGGGAAACAAGGATTCAGGATATAGACCGAGGGCTTTATCTACCATCTGTTGGCCCACAAAGTCCTTCATATTTAATTCGGATCAAGTAGGACAAATAAAACAAAAGTCATTTTAACTAAGTATTCTTACTTTTAGAAACCTTTAATCAACTCACATGATTATTAAGGCGAGAAACGCGGGACATAACAAACGCCAAGTCAAAGAAAACAGAAATGACAAAGAGAGATTAAATCACTCACTTGAAAGTAGGCTGGCAGTAAATAAGAGTGCCCTTCTCCATTTATTTTGGGGCACGCAGATCCCAAAATACTCTCTTAAATCTTTTATGAGTTCCAGGGAGGTATCTGTGTCTGGAGTGTTAACGCACTTATTTCTCCATACAGACGATGGGGGAGTATTTAACCTTACAAATGACCTACTTTCTATTGGCAGGCGGTGAAGGGTTGTGACTTTGACAATAGCTGAAGTGAGCCACAGTGAAATGTGAAATAATACGTGATTCGCTGTACATAACAAAATACATATACAGATACAGAACAGTGATATAACTAGAAGTGGACGCCTTGGTGTGGTCTGGTAGACAGAGGCTCCTTGGACCACAACCAGAAATTATGATTCTTGCTTCCGTGATGTGATTAAAACAAGATATTAGGCTAAACATAGGAGAGATCAAGACGGCGTATGGATCCTTGTGTATTGATCAGAGCTCAGAGTTTGATTAGCGACGGCCGACAGTGGAGTACTTAGAGGAGTAAGAGGAAGTAAGTAAGAGAAATTCAATCATTCCAAGGTTAATCGTGCAGCAAATCTGACACAATTCCATCCATCTCTTGTCCTGAGATGCACAAAGTTCTATAACTCCAACAAATCTCAAATAAATCTGAATATCAAGTGTAAAGGGAGGGGGGTGGGGGTGGTTGGGGGTTTCTAGTGCTAAGGGTGTTTGAGTCCCAGCCGAAAGTTTCAGACTTCGAACCCCAATATCCACAGTCTGCGTGTGGGCGAGATACCTAATCCATACATGCCCACCGTAGGCCTAAGAATCACTGTCGCTGCGCGTACTAGCGTCTGCTCGGTAACTGAATAGTAAATAGGTGAGCAGGTCTTTGACAAGTTAAGTTACTGTTGAAGCCTCAGGGCTCCAGGCTGGAGAAACATCTGTTGGACGTCCTCCTTTGCGTTTCTTTAATGAACCGTCATCAATACTGTGTTGGTCTTCTTGAAAGTAAATTAGCACAGCGCTTCCATTTCTCATAGACCAGTGGGAAATAATGTCCTAATTAACCTAATTTCTTTATTAAGCAACTGTTTTGACCGTGGACATGCTGGACAAGGGATAATAGAGTCTGCAAAACTAAAAGTCACTCTTCAGTCTCGCAAGGATACATGTTTTTAGCGACTAGTGAGTTCTTGATGATTTATTCATGTGTTAATATTAGTATATTAATTTCCAGACTAACAACCTCTGAGGCCTATTTTGTTCCAGAAAGTATTCTTTACCTGGATTTTATTATTTATTATGTATTTATTTATGTGTTATTTATTTACGAGTGAAATAGGCCTACCCAATTGGTGACAGACTAAAATAAGATCTCGTGGGATAAAATAAGAGCATTACGTCTTTTAAAGACCTCCTAGTCCGATAATTTGCCCAGATGAACGACGAAGACATCGACTATAAATAACCAAGTATATAAAAGCACGAAAAACAAAGGCAGCTGAAAATAGGTTTGCTCATGGTGACGTTATCCCATTAATAATAGCATAAAGTTAAATGTAAAAAACAACATACACTGTTAGGTGCATTGCATTGACCCCCACTCCTACCCCCACCCATCCCGCCTGTAGTTCAGCCAATCAGTGGAGGAGAGGGCTCGGAACATCTGTGTGTGGTGACGTGCCAATACGCAGGCAGGGTGCCAGTCTCCCTTGCTGTGCACCCCTCAATTAACCAGATGTGTACTGTAAGATAAGTACAGTGTTTCAGACCAGCCAGTTTGGGTCTTCCTGGAAGACTCACCACCCATAGTGACCCTACCAGCTTGAATTCATTATTACTATTATGCTTTTATTTCATTTTCTGTGTGTTTTTCCACCGGTTGACACAAGGCCAGGCTACTTCAACATGCAGAGTGTTTAATTGGGCCAAATAAATGAATCCACTAAAAATGTCTGTTTTACATCATGAATACTAAACAAGTCAGTTGCTTTAGTTTAGTTTTGCTTTGTTATACGTACGGAATAAACGGTGTGCCGTTATCGGAAAATAATGTACGAAATACATAATTTTCATACTCTGCATGTAAAAGTAGCCTAGCCTTGTGTCAAACAGTGATGCTCAAACATTGTTTTTTTCATTATAAATAATTTCATTTTATTATTATTTGTTTTAAGTACATTATTTTCCAATAACTGGATACCCCGGAGTGGTTTATTCCGCTTATACCACAGTTACCAACAATGATTAGATATGAATTACTTTCATCTATAACCTTATTGTTTTTTGATTGACAGCTGAAAATTAAAATATTCTTCCGCGGCGCTTTGAGCACATTGTTTTTGCGTTGTCAAGGAAACATCTGGTTGTCAGCGGTATTTGACCGCTGTTGTTCATGTCAGATTAGTAGCGCATTGATTCAGAACTGTTAGGTGTGGTATGAAAGTAAAATAACTAACACAAGGTTTGTCTTGGAAACCCACTGCCTCCTTCAGAGTTTAACAATGTGGAGCCTGGGTCCACGCTGCTGGCCCATCCCTACCCAGCGCTGGTACAGATCCCCAGCCCCTATGAGGAGGAGCGGCCTGGCTCTGACCTCAGCTCCTACGCCACCCTGAAGGCTGTGGGTAAGAAGAACATGCTTCATTTACATCATAAAGGCTAACAGCGTATAGTTCACTACTGTGGTAGTTGATGGGAAGGCTCCACAGAATACAACTAGTGTTGCCGTAACTGCATTGTAGGAGTTGTATTGAGTTCATTTGGCTTATTCGTGGGACTGCTTGCAGAATGTAAGTAATGCTGCACATAATTGAACCCATTTTAAACACAGACAACCCTTTCATGTGGTCCATATAACTAACATGATACCAAAACAATGGGGTCAATTTTAGCAGAATATGAATTGAAATTTGAAACCTGAATATATTCATATACATAAAAAAACATCAAACAACATAAACATGTTTTTTGTTTTTTTTAATGAACAAATTAACTTAAAGGTGCTATATGTAACAGTGACACCGAGTGTTTAAAACGGGTACTGCAGTCCAAATTCACAGTATTGGAGAGAGTTCTCTCTGCCTGCCCCCTCCTCCCCAGACTCGAAGCTCACACGGGTTGCCAGGTTGAGGACACCGAACGAACACGCGCGCAAGACGAGCCGAGCACAACATTATATGGAACGAGGGCAAGATTAAGACTCCAAGATTTACCCGTGTTTTAGCACGGCTATAGTCATGGGGCTTTTTTTCCAAAGAGGACGAGGCTTTTTAGGTCGGGTAGAATCTATTACAATCTCAGTTGATCCAGTTTGTTTGCTTGCTTCCATGGCTGCTGCACGCTGTGCCAATTTGTTTCATATCTGGCAACCCGGGGTACTCTGAGAATAGGTAACACACAGACTAACAACAAAAACAGACGTTCCGGCATGGACATTTCAAAGGAGAACATACTGGCTGTAGCATTAATCTCGGAGAAGCCATTATTTCGACTGAGCATGTTTCCTTAATCTCTGATGACCTATCATGGTCATTTTATGATTTAGTACAGTATATATTTTTTACATATAGCACCTTTAAACCTGCACGATGTAACTTTTCTACTGCAGCTATTTACTCATTAAGAAATATCTGAACTATACTGTCGGGCCTACTAAGTTCCTCAAGAATGAAATGCGGCCATCCGCGAGTCAATCCATCCAGGGAATTTTTCTCTATAAATCATTTTATTCTGGTCCACTTTTGAAAATGATACAGCTATCACTGTAGCTACAACTCAAGCCACTAGAGGTGGCTGATGGCAAAACGTACATAGCGCAGGTTTAAATGACAGTTTAACTATTATGCCTATTTCATCTTTTACTTCTCAAGCGGAAAAGAGCAACGAGAGCCTCTACGCCAATCGGCACCTGTTGGAGATGGCCACCAAGGGCAACCTCCTCCCCATGGAGCCGGTGGACCTGGAGGAGGCAGAACCCAGCAATCCCTACAGTCCCCTCAAGCGCTCCTCCACCACCACCTGCGCCCCGAACGGACACAAGAGCCGGAGCTCCAAGACCCACAGCTCCAGCTCCTCCCTGGCGGCCCACTACGGCGGCACCACCACCAGCAGCAGCAACATCAGCAGTCCGTCCGCCGCCCACCGGGACATGCTGAAGGACTGGGACGGCAGGTACTCCAGACACCGGTACACCCACCCCCACAGGAAACACCTGCACAGCGCGGAGAAAGAGTTGCACACCATCCGCTACAACATGCCCCCGCAACCCTACTTCGTCACCAACAGCAAGACGGAAGTGACGGTCTAAGGGATTACGTCGTAGAGAGCAGAGGGGGGTGTCGGAGGTCGAACAACACGGCGAGGGACGAACGTTAAGATGGTCATTTGTGATGACGACTGTGAAGGCTTGACTTTGAGACGTTGTTGATATGGAGTTCATGGCATGGCTACCGAAGAACGTGGCCGCCGATCGATACTGACGTTTGCTTTCGGAAGGCGAATATCAAGAGACTGGTACACAGAACCACACTCCTCAAAGGTCTATTTAACACCGGGATTCTGTTAGTGTAACCCAACCAATAATCACTCAACCAAACTTCTTAAAGAAAATACAAATTTGAATTGGAGCGGGAGGAATGCTCAAACCAAGGAAGACTTAGTTTTTTCTCTATCCAGTAAATAGGTAGACATATTATAGAGCACAATTAAAGTGCAATGTTACTGATTTTAACAAGAGATTCTCATATTTACACTATATTGTGTTGTTTATAATAAATAACCATCATCTATTTGTATTGTTATTCAAAATTAATAAAACTCTTCCAGATTGAGAACACATGGCTGGACATGTCTCTTTTGAACCTAGAATACACACGGCAGAGCGGTGGTTCTCAAGCATACACACACACGTACACATCTCCGTCAGTGTCTTTTTCTCCATCTTTATCTGTCTTACTACCACCACCACCACCACTATAATGTGTAGCAATCTCATCTTTTACTCCCTGAGCAAATGGACATGAATATGCAAGGGAGGGAGACTGCAATGAGGATCAAAAAAGTGGAAGATGGTGTACAGACGGGGAGAAAGTTTGTGGAATCTAATTATTAGCATATGTGCGTGCTGTGTAGTATTAGGACTGTGATAATTAACAGATCTAGCAATTTCAAACTCTTTAAAGAAAAGAAAAAAGGGAACACTTGCACTACTTATAAAAGTCATTTCATCAGCCAGAAAAACTTATGACCAATCAGATTTATTTTCTTGGTACGTTTCCTGAAAGTTAGCTGCAGAAAAATATGTTAAATAGACCAAATGAGCTAGCAAAATGTTGACACGGTGTGTGCGGAGACAAACATGCATACGGAACATCTTTGTTCCGTAGGATTAACAGATACACATTTTTATCTCAGACTTAAACTTAATCCACATTGGTGCAATGCACTCTTAGCTTCCTTGGATGCTAATCAGAAATGGAAGCGTCACAAACAGGGATATGGATATTTTTTTTGCACATGCCAGGGTTTGACAAATCACATTTGACTACGGACACTGATAAGTATCGTTAACTGTTTCTACGTTTTGCATATTAAGCTAATTAGCGGAAATCCAGTCTGACAGACTTCCATGTGTTGTTTGGCATACATGTACAGATTATTCCAGGGAAAACTCAAACTCAAACGTATGGAGAGGAGGAGAACGAGGAGAAGAAGAACAAAGACATAAAAACACAACAGGGGGTCGGCTCTAAATATGGCTTTAAAAAAAAACCACAACCTCAATCGCTGTGCAAGCAGACCCACCAAAACCATACAAATACTCTCTTTACATTCATATTGTTAGATGTATTATCCTATTGCAGGTAGCCTATTCCCCTGATGCTAATTAAACACTACAAAGCAATATAGACAAAGTTTAATTCAGGGAACTTACTCTTTGCCAACACCCCACTCAGTTGCAAAGATAAGCGCTTGCCACTTTTTTGTTGCTCGTCCAAATTCAGAGCATTGGCACAAGTACACAAGTAGAATATAGTTTTGTGCATTTTATTTTTCTGCACGTCATAGGGATTTTTCTCAGCCAAACGGATGCATGCATGCGACGTTCACGTCTTTGGTGACTCTCCAACACTTCCTACTTCCGAGAAGCGGTCCAATTCATGGAGTGAATATGGTAAGAGGTGTGGGGTGTCATTGATAGCTGGTTTAAGCAGCCTCACCTGGCCAGAGGCAGGCTGATTAGACTCTGGGGCTGCTGGGTGAGGCTGCACATCTGTGGTGCACTGGGTAATCAAGGCCCACAGGTTAAAGCAGCTATCATTCACCACACACACTCAAGAGAGAGCTCTGACATTTAATACGTGCTCTGGCTGTAACATCTTGCCAGCTCTCAAATAAACTGGTTGGTACAACATCTACCTGTGTCCTGTGTGTCGGAGGAGCCCAGCAAAGCCAGGTGGAGTGTGGCACAGAGGCTTGTGTTGAACGTTGTATTTTGGACAATACTCTGACTATGCTTAACTTAATCAGTCGTGGTGAAGATACAAATGACTATCCCTATACTTTATTAGGACACTTTTTTGTCACATGGTGTTGCAAATGAACATGCGTTGGAAAATCTCATTATTGATATTATCTTAAATCAATATAAGCTCAAAGATTAAAACTTCCTGCTAGGCTATACAGTATATATACTATATAACAAGCAAAACTGTGACGCATAGGGGCGCTACTATGGACAGCTCCTGAATACAGGAACTTTTTCCAGTTCACTGCAGTGCATGCAGTAAGTAGATGTAGACTTCTAGAATACTTTTTTTGTCACTCTGAATGCCACTGTTTCTGTGCAGCACTACTCAGCCCTGGCTTATCTCCCCGAGATCTGCATAAGTGAAGGGGGGCGCATCGATTGGCTAGCTCTCCAGCCAGCCAAGTGCTAATAATGAGTGGACTCCAGAAGGGCCTCCAAGGGTCTGTGGTGTCTGGACAAGTGAACTGTGTGTTTGCTATTTAAGGACGGGGGGGGGGGCAGGGGCATGCAAAAACGGATACACCCCAGGCGTGCGAAAAAACGACTTTGTGAGCGAGTGTAGCATCAACACTACGTGGTTGCACTCTTGCACGTTTTAGTGTGCACGTGCACACGTTAGCTTGTTTGTGCCTTTTGTTGAGTACATAGAAAACAATGCGTCGTTTGCAATGTTTGAGTGTGTTGCTCGTTTGCTTTGCTCACGTAGTCTACTGACCACGTCCACTGATTTTATTTCATCCAATTATCCATGAAGCAGCAACACATACGGCAGAGCCCAGTAGACAAAGTGATGGACAAAAATAAGTTTCCATGATGAACTGATTCGGAGAGGAGTTCTTGGTACAGCCGTTTCTATTCTCAACTCCATGTCACCAAAGTATTTTTGTTTGTGACCCCGTAGATTTTCCGGCCACGTGCAATTAACAATCCGTCCACACATTACCACGTGGACACACGTGTGCTTATATATTGCCAGCTTGTGTGAACCATGTGAGAATATCACTTGGATATTATATCTCTTTGGGCCGTTTGCTTCCTTCAAGCGTTTGCACTGCAAATGACCTTAACGCTTGTTTACAAAAACCTTGTTTAGACACCTTGTATTTTTTTCTTATTTTTTTTTACCAATCCTCTGAAAGCATTGCCACTTTCTTCAAAATCTCAAGGGACGGGCGATTTAATTGCCAAATGATATTTTCCTCTCACTGTAGTCGCTCCCTCTGGAAATCAGCAGCACAATAACCTAGTTCAGTCACACAGAAGGACATATCTGCGACCTGAGCTGCTGAAAACTCGCTAGCTAGTGTAGTGTAGTGTAGAGTCGCTAGCTAGTGTAGTGCAGTGCAGTGTAGAGTCGCTAGCTAGTGTAATGTCTCGCAGAAAATACATGAAAAGTATAATTTGCTCAGAGTCCGGAGACAGTTGAGGTTCGGTCCGGATCCGGACCGGAGTCCGGACTTTGAGTACCCCTGCTGTAGAATTATATGGGCTAGGTGATTATGTCACCGCAAAAGCAAAGTTTGACAACTTGAAAAGTTGAATACTGTAAACCAAACAAGGCTGTGTTTTTTTAGTCTTCTCAGATGATATAAATACAGAACAATAACAACCCAAAGTGACAGTAACACTCCATATTCATATCCCCTGACTCAGGATTGTCATTACTGTAGTTTTATTGCCGCTTTATAGTTTATTTTGGTCCTTGCATCGCTCAAGAAGGTGCTTGGGCTCCTGAAGGGAAGATACTATCGCCTTTCAGTTGGAGATCAGACAAATGGAGAGAGCTCCGCTGGGACTTCCAGCTTAAAGGCTCATCTCTCACACCTTCGCCTTCCACTGTGTGTGTGTGTGTGTGTGTGTGTGTGTGTGTGTGTGTGTGTGTGTGTGAGAGAGAGAGAGAGCAAGAGAGATAGAGAGAGCGAAGTAAAGATTGTCTTTGTGTGTGTGTGTGTGTGTGTGTGTGTGAGAGAGATGGGAATCAGTCCTCCTGGACCAGTTTCCATGGCAACACACCACTCTTAACAC
>OOFB01013191.1:28533-40718 GCA_900323305.1 Trachyrincus murrayi | reverse complement strand
CTATCGCCTTTCAGTTGGAGATCAGACAAATGGAGAGAGCTCCGCTGGGACTTCCAGCTTAAAGGCTCATCTCTCACACCTTCGCCTTCCACTGTGTGTGTGTGTGTGTGTGTGTGTGTGTGTGTGTGTGTGTGTGTGTGTGTGTGTGTGTGTGTTTATATATATATGTATGTGTGTGTGTGTGTGTGTGTGTGTGTGCGTGTGTATGTATATGTGTGAGTTTTTTTGTATGAGAGTGGAGGAGTTTATCATCAATGTCACGTTGACTTAGCTACCAGAGATCAAAAAGTCTGGTAATTTCAAATCAAATGAAACATCAGCCAATGAATCAGAAGTTAGTGAGCAGTAGTGAAGTGCTATCAGCAGTTTCCAAACTGGGCTGTGAAATTACACAAGAGGACTTATGGTTGGATTTAAATATAACCATGTCACTAATTAACTGTACTTAGTGCTATGGTTCTGATTTGGGGTTAATTGACTCGTTAAGGGTTTTAGATCTCAGATGGTACAACACTGAGAAAGGGTCCACTGGTCCAATGCTCTTTTAAGCCTAAAACTATATAGTGTATTTATGACGTTGTTGTTGTTGAGTGTTCATATTGGGACATAAACTCAAAATGTGGAATGCATGTTTTTCTTGAATTAATATGGCCTAATGGAGTTATGGAGTTATTGTGTTATTCACATCACACATGGCTTGAGACAGCAATGGAAGACAACATACTGTTGTCATCCGAGAGCTTGACATGCGAGGAGACCCTCAAATCATTTAATAATAAAGAATACTGGATAAAATATATCTCTGAAAGTCATTGTATGTAATAAATGAATAGGGATAGTGCGTGTATGTATTTTATGAATTATGGGTTTCTTCATGAGGCAACACTAACCTTCCTTATTAATTGAAGGTCTGCCAATGAAGCCGTTCAAGTGCTAAAACTCAGCTGTTTGTCTAATGAATGCCACCTTGATTAACCGACAAAAACAGAATCAAGGACCAGAAAGTGAACGTAGTTTGTAACAAAGTCCAAATTCTGTTGCACAAGTGAAAAGAAAGCCCTTCCAGAGTCCCATTGTGGCTTCTAAGAACACAATGTGTTCATGTGTTGCAGTTCACTGCCTTTGTCCAAACAGCGACTGTCAGTTTAATAAAATAAAGAGTATATTGTTGTTCAATCAACACTGTCATCTTTTTAGCAGGCTTTGTGTGCTTGTGTGTGTGTGTGTGTGTGTGTGCCCCCCAGCTATTTTTTTTTGCAGTTACTCGTAAAGGATGCTCACACGTCCCAAAGCAACAACACAAACAAGTGTTTCAACATCCAGCTCCAGTACGATGAGACCCGTGTGATGTCAGCACTGTGGCTCTGTTAAAATGTCCTCAATGACACGTATTGGCCAGACTATATGTCTATTATGAAGAACGAGTTCTGTCGTAGAAACATTTCATGTATTTTCCATGAAGAATCGACCGGGGGCTAACCTGACTTGCTGTAATGCTTTCATAATCTGATGTCATGAATGCTTCTAACAGTATCAACAACAACAAACTGTGTCGGACACGACTAGACTCAGCAAAGGTTTGCAAATAAATACATTATACATTCATATTAAATACATGTTATAATCGTTCTGACTGTTTAATCTCTATAAGTATGGACATCTAGTAGGCTAGTATTATTGATATGTATTGTTATGGACCAATGTAGGTCATAGTTACCTAGTAGCACAATACCTAGTAGTCAAAACTGTTATTTCTTCACATTCTGTTGACAATTGTAGTTTTTCAATGTTTTAAACTAATAATCTTACACATTTCCCCTTCAATATAATAAATACAAAATGAAAACAATGTTTACGAAATGTTGCCAAATGTGCGTTTTGGCTTTGGTACGATAGTGCAGGTTATGGTAAAAAGCACGTTGGTCCCTCCCACCTGTCACACCAAATCTGCACCCCCGTATACAGTTATAGTCCAAGCCAACCAATGCACAACATCATCATGACCACGCAGACCGGATTTAGGCCTCAAAACATTATTTCACTTCATAATATTCCATGAGATGGCCCTCGCAGAGCTCAGACAGCCGCATATGACATGCATTTTATGGACAGTGATCTATTGCAGCTTCACCAGATGTCGTTGACATCTCTGAGCGAGTCCTCGGGACGCCACAGACCCAAGTGTCCCGCCTTGTCGAAGATGCAGAACGCTCACTGAGGAAAGGAGAACAGTTTGGAACGTATTCCCTTGGTCCCAGTGGTGCTGTGTTCCCTTTTTATTATTGACCCAGACTGTTATCTTACTTTCTTTTCCTTTCTGTGTCTCCACTCTTGTAAATGTGGAGCAGGAGCCCCGGGGGTGAAAGATTAACATCACAAGCAGCGACCCTCCGTTGCATGGGTTTAACTCGCAGCAGCAGGTGTTTCGTATGAAATTAATTCATATTTGTGTTTCATTCTTTTTTTTGTTCATCGTTTTTTTTTGTACTAGCAATGGGGACTATGTATGTGACGTTTTTCCTTCTTCATGTTTTTATGTAAACAGTGGGAATCCGTGGGAATCTATACGTTTATAGCAAACACAAAAAAACAACGCTCAAGTGTTATTATCATGTTCGAAAGTCAAATGGGAGCAAGTGGCCGTGCCGGGCTGAAAGCACCTACGGCTGCTGGCCTAGATAGCGATGTCCTTCTCCTTCAGAAGGAGAGCTGCTAATGTGGTTGAAATGGATAGGGGGTAGCATCGACCTGGATAAAGTTAGGCGGGAAAATTGACCAACCACAGTTCGAACTGGAAATGCTCCCCGGGTGCTAGGAAAATGTTATCGGCGTGGGTCTGAAATGAACACGACTCCATCGCAGTTCAATTTGAGATTTATATTGCATCTTTGACAGGTAACGTGTAGGTTTACTAATGAAGACATATGCATGAGGAACCTTATTATAATTATTATAGCTTCTTAGAATTAAAGAATACTCAAACGAGGCTTCGTCAGTGAACAATAAGCTCATGCACATTTGCAGCCTGTGTGTTTTGGCTTCTGTGTGTAAGAGTTTTTGAGGGCTTCCAATTAAGGAGACTAATTTGAACACAGCACGAACAGAACATTTGGACGGAAAAATTGTAAAACAAAGCCCATAATTTAGCCCTTCATTTTAGTCCATAATCACATAATCAACATACTGCTGTCACTCGTACCCTTTTTTCCCTTTAATACAAAGCCAGGCTGTCACGATGGCCCTTGCCCAAATTACAGTATAATGACACTCGCGTAGTATTCCAATGTCATGCAGGCTTTCTCCTCTCATCTGTGGGCCTAGATGACAAATATATTTTTTGCTGTGCTTTTATGAATTCACAATAAAAGGGCTTCAGACAAAAGAAGAGGATTACGACATGACCTGAGCTATTCCAACCGCATGAATGCATTGTTGAACTTTTTAGTTGCTTATTATTGATCTTTTGCTATTCAGCAGACAATTTTATCCAAATTATCGTACATAGCGGATTAGGTATCTTACTCATAGAAACCAACAGGTGGACCGCTAACATCGGGGTTTGAACCCAGTATCTTCTGGCAGGGAGATTATTGGTGATAATTAAAGGGCCTCTATTTTACCACCAGGTGTGGGTGTGATTAAAGGGCCCCTATTTTACCACCAGGTGTGAGTGTGATTAGCCATTACAAGCTGTTTCAAAGCCGTTTCAAAATACTAAAATTGCCATCGACATAGTGACATCACACGGTGGGAGTGTCCACCCGGGTGTATGATGACTAGATCAGTCTACCAGCCTACCCAGTGGACTGTACCAACTGGTAGGCTTATCTATCCATCATACATCTGGGTGGACACTCCCACTTGTGATGTCACTATGTCGATGACAATTTTAATCACAATTTGGCTTGTAATGGCTAATCACACTCACACCTAGTGGTAAAATAGGGCCCCTTTAAGAAAGAACTTCCTCTGGGAACGGATCAGGATCTGACCATCAGTGCCTCTCAGTCACACACACACACACACACACACACACACACATATGCATGCACACACACATGCACACACACAAACACACACACACACACACACACACACACACGCGCGCGCACACACACACAACAGAACAGGCAGAGAAGAAACTTAATTGGATCACCAGCTGTGTTGATTTTCTCCGGTCACAACGATCACAATCAATAACCCACAGCCACTGGGGTTCTGGTGCTTTCCGGACGTCAAGACCAATCCAATGGCGGCCTGTCTTCCCTCTGAAAGCCCTCTGTGAGATGAGTACGGGAATGAGAATGGTTATTAATAGACCCTGTCAGGGATATCGAATGGGGTGGGCTGGGTTCCATAGCCAAACGTACAGATCTAAATACTGAGTAATACTGAGTACTCACATTGTATTGACTCACAGTCAATACAATGGAGAAAGATGTTTTGACTGTTTCACTTCTATTTCACAACAAATACCAACACACAACCAATCCTGTATGGATTATTGATTATTGTTATGGACCAATTATGTTATTGACCGTCATATTTTGAGGGCAACCAATGGAAAGCACGAAAAGACATTTCATCATACACAAAGTAGACCCTTTATCAATTTCTATTATAGGCCTACTTCATATTCTCTGGCCTTCAGAAGCCTTCATTTGATGGACTATAATTTATTTAACTGAATCTATTCCTATCTATCCTTTTCAGTCATCTATCTAGCTGAGGTACGTTTAAGTTAAGTCTAACATTATCTCGGACAGAGGGCCGTATGCAAAATTTCACTCCCCCCCCCCCCAAAAAAAACAACTATAATATGGCAGTAAGGATGCAGTAAGGATGCAGGATGCAGTAAGGATGCAGTAAGGATGCAGTTTGGAAGGAGCCGTGGACGTCGTGGAGGCTGGGTTACAACAGCTCACCGGGGAGTGAAAGAAGATGTCGGAAGAGAGAACGATTACGCCGTGTGGAAAAAACGGTAAGGCAAGGATTCCAATTCAGCCTACGCAATACATTACCGCAGTTGAAGAAGCGAAATGATTCTCACTTCATATTTCTGCCGGGACAAAGAAAACAATTTAGTTCAATTAAAACCCTCCTCTTAACCGAGAGAACAGGAGTGGTGCGTCTCCCCCATCTGCCTTTTCTTTGAGGGAGATCGCCTTTGTATTGGCCTCGACGAGGAGCCAGGGTGTTTAACAAGGAAAAGGTCCCTGCTTCCAAAGTTGTTCTCATTATGCTGCACCACTCTTTACACACACACACACACACACACACACACACACACACACACACACACACACACACACACACACATCCACACACCGGGTTCGATTTATTGGTTGAAATATGTGGCTTCACACATGAAAACATATGAAGATAAATCTGCATTCTGATTCCTCCAGGTCTACTAGCCAGATCTACTTGGTGACTATGGACCTTCCTCTTAACCCAGTCAGCTACGATGGTTTCCTGAGTGGACCGTGGCGCCACGGCTAGAGCACAAGGGTGTTGGTGGGAAGCCGGAATATACATTATATTATACATTAATACAGTGCAATGTTTCATGTAAACTGTGATGCCGGTCAAAATGGATGAAACACCAGTGGTCAGTAGTGAGCCCTATATGGCGTTGTCCTACCCCCATGGGCTTGTCATAAACGTAAAACAAATCATCATAAAATTCATGAGCACTACTTCAAACATCTCAGAACACATTGCTGGTGGAGTTTATTTAGTAGGGATTTATTTTTGTCGAGCTGGGGAGATTTCTTTGAGGCTTTACGACTCAAGGAGCTTCTGAGACCTATACGTTCAGAGTGCATTACCCAGCATAACCAACATAACCCCCGGCCCTCAAAACACCCCTAGTGCTGCAGGGCCGATAGCGGCATGCTTTGGGTGGGCTACGATGGAAGGCTGTGGGATTAGGGTTTCTTTACCTTCTCTTCATGGGACAATGGATATTAAACTTGTTTGTGTTCTCATCAAGGGTCTTATCCGATCCAGAATGGTGATCCCTGTGGAGGTGAATTGGAAGATTGTGGAGATCATGGGCAAAATACTGAGTCACACATTAAGGGGGGGGGGGGGGGGGGGGGGGGGGGGGGGGCGACCAATCGGGTCGGGAGTGTGGGGTCTTCCAATCACATGAACCCTATGTTAACCTTGAGCCAACCATGTATTCCACAATGTCTGGGGGTACAGCTTAAGCCACATAGAGATGCACTTAAACGTTAAATTGTTAAAGAACCGGCCGGGCGAACGTCACTTCATTCACAAAGTAAAATTGCTGGATGTTACGCTGAAATATTAGCTCTCTTTGAACATTGGTGGGGACACGTCCCCCGGTCCCCCCCGGGGATTTCGCCCCTGGTGGACAACAGTCTAGTGGTTATTGTCCAATTCCATCTAGTGTCAACGTCAAAATACATACAAGCCTGAAGAGGACTTTTGTGGAGTGTGTGTTGTTGGTGGCTGGCTTAAGCAGCCTCACCTGGTCCGAGTCAGACTGATTAGACACTGGGGCTGCTGGGTGAGGCTGCACACCTGTGGGGCATTGGCCAATCAAGGCCCACAGGTTAAACCAGCCACCAGCACACATACTCGAGAGGAGCGCTAGAGAGGAGTGCTCTGCTTGTTCAAACCACCACAAACGTTACAATAAACCGGTTCAATCATCTGTTCAATCTGTCCTGCTGTTGGAGAAGCCCTGGAAAGCCATGGTAGATGGCATGTGGCAGGGGGAAACTGCCACAACTGTATTCACTCAAGCTTCAGATTTCAACGTGTTCTGCCTGGTCCTTAGAACAGACCAGCAGCGCTCCCTATTGGGGAGCATGATTTATACCATCCATTGTGTGCCAATGATTCAGAAGTATGGGTGATGGGTATATGATACATGGGGAAATCATGAGTGAAAACATGAAATAGGGTTAGGGTCAGTATATTCATATATTTATTAGTACAGATAACATTTATTCTTGTCAGATGAAGAGACCCCACATAAGCTCGTAAAACAGCTGTATAATCATGCTCTGGAGAAAGTTTAAGCTAATGTCTGTGTTAGCATTAGTTTCATAGTCTAATGTTCACAATACAAACAAAGAGGATTCAAAAGGAATGACACCTCATATTCATGTTTTATGGAGTTTGATGGTTTTATGGATGAAATGAATGCACACGTTAGGATTTAGCTACCCACAATAGTATGACCAATTCATCGATTTTATCAAGAACACTGATACCAAGAAATCGAGTAAAGAAATAAAGTGTTGCTACTATTACTAATCTCACTTTTAAACACATAACATATGCAACATGTATGTGAATGTTTGTATAGCTGAATACAAAATATTATAACTAGAAAAATGCAGAATTTAAAAGTTGATTCCCTTAAGTAAATAAATAGTCGAGGTTGACAATGTTTGTATTGAGTCATACAGTTTGCAGTTTCCTCTCCTGCCAAGAAGATGCATTAGTGAACTAGTGAACCATTAACAATTGAGAGGAAATATGTGTCATTTCAGTCAGGTGTACTGAGTTCATCTTATCTTTCCCGCTGTGTGTCAGTCAAACACTACAGTAAATGTAGCCAATGACAGGGCTTCCAACTACACACTATGTAAGTACATGAATAAAGACTACAATTGTTCAGATAGTATTACATATTAGTGGATATGTGGATTAGTGGATATTAGTGGATTATGAACGCAAATGCTTGGCCTGCTCATATTTTGAAGTGTATAGCTATTCTGCATAATTGTTGGCGAGGTCAATGTCATAGTTGTGTTTATCTTGCGCTGTATTACAAAACGGCTGTCTAAAAGGTACATTGCATTTTATATTCATTGCCTAATAGCTTTGTAGGCTATTACAGTCTGATCTTAGTTGTATTTTATTAAATGCAACTTTAATGCACCAATCCAAATTACTTTTCATGCAGATGTGCGCGGTAAAACAGGTGATTCAAATTATCATTTAAACATATATAATCAATGTGATAACTTAGAAAATCATGTGTTTATGAAACCTATCTTTATCCAACTTTAAAATGGAATAATGTTCGGGAGCTGAATTCACTGACAAAAATCTACCACAGTTGTGTGGATAGTAACGGGTTAATCCCATATTCAGTGGGTCTTGTTCTGGCTGGCTTTCCTTTCTGCATACAAACAATTGCCCAAAGGTCGGCTGTTCAGTATTTTACTGCTCGTCGACCTTCATGATCACACAATTTTAAGGTAGGACCGAATGACTCAATATTGTACTGTACATAAATGATGTTATTTCATTACAAGGCTTAACGATATTTTTTTATTCTATCCACAGCTGGCATGCAATCTACTCTGCTCTTGCTGGTGTGGGTGCTGGGCACGTCTCCGGTGTTGCCACAGCCTGACGCAGGAGCCGAGAGGCTGACCGAGGAGCCCATTCCCTGCTCCAAGGGCTGCACCTGTCTGCACGATGACTACAGCTCGGAGCTCAACATGTACTGCAGCTCGCGGAACTTCACTCAGGTCCCGACCAACATGCCCGTGCTGGCATACTCCCTCTGGCTCGACGGCAACCTGTTCACCTCCCTGCCGGCGGCCTCCTTCAAGGACCTCGCCAACCTGGAGTTTTTGAATCTCCAGAGCGGCCAGCTGGTCACGCTCGACCCGCAGGTGTTCCGGGGGTTGCGGTCGCTCGCTCACATTCACCTGGAGCGCAACCATCTCAGGACGTTGCCCGGCACCATCTTCCAGAACACCCCCAACCTGGCCTCGCTCAGCCTTCACAACAACCAGCTGTCGCGCATCGAGGAGCGGCTGTTCGCTGGCTTGTCTCACATGTGGCTCCTCAACCTGGGCTGGAACTCCGTCGCGGTGTTGCCGGAGACTGTGTTCCAGGAGCTGAATGGGCTGAGGGAACTGGTTCTGGCAGGGAACAGACTGGCCTACTTACAGCCACAGCTCTTCCAAAGCCTCACCGAGCTCCGGGAGTTGGACCTCACCGGGAATTTCCTCAAGGTCATCAAGGCGAACGTGTTCACCAAACTCTCCAAACTGCAAAAGCTCTACCTGGCCCAGAACCAGATTGTCACGGTGGTGCCCAGAGCCTTCGTGGGAATGAAGTCCCTCCGGTGGTTGGATCTCACCAACAACAGACTCACGGCTATCCACGATGACACGTTCTCAGGGCTCTACAGTCTCCACGTCCTGCGCCTCTCCAACAACTCCCTGGCTGGGATCAGGCCCAGGACCTTCCGTGACCTACAGTACCTGGAAGAGCTACGCCTCAGCCACAACCGAATCCGTGTCCTGGGGGACAGGATCTTCGAAGGACTCAGCCACCTGGAGGTCCTAGAACTTGATCACAACCAGGTGCAGGAGGGGCAAGCCAACACGTTCGCCGGCCTCACCCACGTGGCCGTCATCAACCTGTCCGGGAGCTGTTTCCAAAGTCTGCCCGACCAAATGTTCAAAGGCCTGCAGAAGCTTCACAGCCTCCACCTGGACAGAGGCTGTCTGTCGAGGGTCACGACCCAGGCCTTCACTGGGCTCTCTGGGCTGCGACGTCTGTTTCTGCAGCACAACAACATCTCTGTGGTGGAACGCCAGAGCTTTGCGGACCTCGTGGGGTTGCTGGGGCTGGACATGAGTTTCAATAAGCTGGAGACGCTCATGAGCCACGCATTCTATGGCCTCAAGAATCTGGAGTACCTGCTGCTGTCCAACAACCTTTTCAGACATTTTTTGCAGGACGGCACGAAGCAGCTTCTGCCCAAGGTGCGCTACCTGGACCTGAGAGACAATGCTCTGACTAGCATGACTCCCGATTTCCCGGAGAACATGGAGAAACTTTTGCTGTCCGGGAACCAGTGGAAATGTGACTGCAATGCTCTTCCACTCCGAAACTACAGTCTGAGGAGCCCGCTGGTGGTCCCCCGGCAGGTGGAGACCCATGCAGAGGGAGAGGAGCCAGACCGAACAGTCACCATCTACAACAGCATCACATGCAGCAGCCCACCAAATGTGCTTGGCCAAGACCTGAGGGATATCGCCAATGAACTGTTTGTCAACTGCTAAACAGGCATGCAAAAGACAATCTAACAAGAAATCAAACAATATAACAATTGATTATTGCTTTGACGTTAAGTGTTTTAGTTTTAGTGTTAGTGTGTGGTTACTAGTTGGAATACCTGAGATTTGATCGTTAAAATTCAAGCAGCTATTGTCTTTATGGGGTTAATGTCTTATGTCAGCAATATGACTCCACATCAAGATCACAAACAGAAACTCTAGAATAGTCCACATGTTAGTAGCCTACCAAAAAAGTCCATTAATGTGTCAATTGTTTTTGTTTTAAAATTGTAAAATTCAAGTCACAATTTACATATGGTGAAGTTTGGCATAATTCAATTCAAGGTTTAACTTTTTGCATTTACAAAAAGTATTGTTTCATTATTGTGAATAGCCCACTGTATACAACGATGCAACAAATAAAACTGTAAAAGACTGTATCATAAAGTATCCTATTTGCTCCTGACCCCCCCCAAAAATTTTTTATAAACAACCAAAGACGTCGTAAGGCATTTAAACAAATGAGAAAGCATGTGACCCCTAGAACTAGGAAATTCTTAACTTTTAGTCTATCATAGCCATTGTTACCTAAACGAAACACAATTCCAACCCCAAACCAAATAATAAACATGTAGGGAGTTGTGTATTTCATAACACAGCATATCACAGTCCAACAGTCCAAACCATATCACGCTGTGACCAAAACTAGAGGCCAGAAACCATCAAGAACGAACTTCACTTTTTCTAGTTACAACCAAAAATGATGTCTTAGTCTTTGTTGTTTTTGTCATCAAAGATAATCCCGTGTCTGGGCACCATTTTGAAACGGCCCACAGCGTTTACAATCAATGTATAGAAGCTAAGAGAGGGCTGCACAGGAAATAGGTCAATTACACGCATTCCGTTCTGATTGTATTGTCATTTTTGCATTTGTTTGCATTGGATTTATTGTTTTTATTTGGAGATGCTCTGTCTCCACTAAAACCTCTCTATCTTTGCTCTACTTCACTTCATTGGCATCACATCTTGACCCAGGTACTCAGTATCAGATGGTGTGCTGTGATGTAGTACTACAGGGCTACCAACTGATAATGCACTAGGTGGTACTCACTCTGAAATCTTCCATTTAGCTTTATTCACTCCACGTTGACTATTTCACTTGCACGACAATCTCACAGGTGTTATCTTTCTTTTGGTACCAACATTACATATTGTAGTTGTGGAGACATACTTATTTACTTATTTTACTACTTATGTACTTTAGGTATGTTATTAAAATATCGGCTAAAAACCTGAGAAAGAGGCCAAGTGAAAAATGAAAGAGGTTAAATACAAATGTTTAAAACATATGTTGTGTGCTGTACTTAATTAACAAGTGATGGCGATGCTTTAAAAGCATCCTCTAAGAAACAGTAAAGCAGCGCCGGCGTTGCCATAGGCGCGTTGCCACGGCAACAAAAGATACAACTTCCTGCTCACGTTCGCGGAGACCAGCTAACGACTTTCATTAAGATCAATCAGTGGGTTCAGTACTTATTTGATGTTAGTACTCACAGACTTACAGGCCGCCTCTGCACAATGGCTTCTTTCAGTCGTTCGTCTCACTGGAAGGACTATTTGGAAAATCTCCAATCACAAATTCCGTCCATTGACTCGGATTGTTCCTCGATAACAGTTAAGTTAACGATTGCACAATATCTTTGATTAGTTCGTCTGGGTGACGCACACTTTACACAGAGGTACTTGTATGTATGGGCTATCTATTCTTCTTTTTAATGATCACTTTTTTAATTTCCAGTCCGAAAATGAAGATGTGACAATGTTTCGTCAACCAACAACACCTCCTGCGCATCCAGCAGACACCTTGCTGGATGAGGTCAATTCATTTTGCTAGCGTGTGTTTTGAAAGTAAGTTTAAAAGTTACTTTACAATGGATATTAATTGGTTGTGTGTGTGTGTGTGTGTGTGTGTGTGTGCACGTGTGTGAACTGGGCTGGAGGGTGAGAGCCACAGACAGACTTAAAGTGCATTAAGCGGGTAAGCCGACTTTCTCCTCTTGTTTCACTTGCCGCACATGCAAACTTCATTTGCATGCGCCCTGTCGACCCAGCGTGCTC
>OOFB01013185.1:10459-27367 GCA_900323305.1 Trachyrincus murrayi | reverse complement strand
TCACTTATCATACAAACTGTAGCAAATTATGAAGATGATGGGTAACAGCAATTACCAATAACCTATATATCACCATAGTTGTTGCCAATGTTAGTTTACATTTGAGGGGCTGGAGAATAAATAACAGCCAGAGAATAATAACAGCCTGTTGAGAGAATTTCTGACTTTTGTCAGTGTTCCCTACAATTGACCTTGACATTTGAAGTATATACATGCTTCTGTCGTCTTTTCGACCTTCAGTCTCTCCGACTCGCCAAGACAGGTCTCCTATATATCCCCTACAGACAGTTAACAAACCACATTCTCACAATCCCACAATCCCATATAAATATATATATATATATATACTCCTGGCAACCAACCTGGTGATGGCTGCTAACCTTTAGATAAAGGTAAAGACACAAAGGTACAAAGAGTGTTTTAACAATACTGAGATATTTCACGACTCCTGGGTGAAATTCTAACTCAGCCCTGATGCTCATGTCATTGGTCATGTCATATCCTACATCTCTCCTCACCACGACATGAAGACAGCCTTTGTCAGAGTCAAAAACAGCAAATTGTTGATCCATTTTCATTCATCCACTAATTCTAAAAATAATTCCAACAAAACGTTTTGGATTTATATCATAAACACCCACTTAGTCACAAATATGTTCATTTCCAATAATTCAATAATTAAACAGTGTATACACAGCGACCAGGCAGGGAGTGTAGTGGCCTGTGCTAGCTGTGGAAACATGACCGCTTCACAGAGCTACTGCTCCAGCGCGGGCAGCCAGAAGAGAACACGAGTTAATTCAAGGTGGAGCCATGCCAAGAAACCACTGATCTGGCTTATGTACAGTGGCAGCAGAGATGAATTGGGTAAAAGGTTGGGGGCATAGCATTAGCACAGCCTCTTACACCGGTAACAAGTGTCTCGGCTTTGACAAAGCGAGTGAATTCGGGTGGCATGCCCGGTTAGCTGCATCTCAATGGATCTCCAATGGTTACGTTCAACAATTTCTGCACACTGTTAAACAGACCGCAAGACTGTGTCTGCCTTGGCCCCCACTGCGTAAGAAGAAAAAAACAATACATGTAATGGATGAGTCAAGTTTGACAAGTTTGTCCATATCTAGCAAAAACCCAATGTGAAATTGTCCAAGGATATAGCTGGGGCGTTAATTATATGCAGTTGCTCATGTCTGACATGTGGTCTCACATGGTTCTTTGCTCAAAGTGCTGTATTTACCGTGACAAGGAACTGCATAATTACCTGTCTGATTCCGGGGAAGGTAATTACACTTGGGGCCAAGTGAGTGCCACAATGTCCCAATTGTGTTTAATGAAAAAAACAAAAAAAACTTTAAAGACAAGGAGAGCACGCGTTGTCCATAAAAGGCACGTAGACTAATCTAAATATCTGACGCTGGTAACCACAGGAGTTAAGATTTAGTTTTTTTGGCTCAGCATAAAAAATACACGATGGAGTACTCTGCATTATAAATAATATAATAATAATAATAATAATAATATCATAAATTATATATATAACTATATTTGACAGCCAACAGATGACACTGTTATTTTTAAAGAACATCGATGAAGGACAGAAGCAGTGTGTACTTTATATATAAATACAGCTTTCAGGCTAGCTGCTACCATCGATGTTTAATTCAGTGACATGTTTATTCAGGGGTGTATATCAATGCATTTCAGTGTGTATCTTCCGTGTGTAATCAAAATGTCAGCATCCATTATTGTATTTATATCCTGGCTTTTCTTTCCAGGGGTATGTAGCACTATCTATCTTTGCAGACCAGATTCATCGTGTGGAGATGTTTCGATCTAGAAATCAGCAGGCAAACATTGCCTTTTGATGGCCCTTGTGAATTGTAGAACAATAGCATTGTAGATCCAGATTATGACTGTTCAACGACCAGAACAGATGTGTCATCAAAAGTCTGTGTTGGAGATCGGATTGGAGCGTGTCACCGTTGTATCTCGCCTGTCTTCTGTTGGTCTAGCAAGCTCCTGGTCTCAGGTCATCTGTGGTGGCATCCACTATCCCTGGATAACCTCATTCCCAGGCGTTTTCATCTCGCGACGGAAACGCCTGCAATGGGGTGCTTCGAATGTGTACGCATATTTGCGAGACAGAGGGCGGGACTACCGAGCATGCTTTGGAGGGAGCGATATCTGTTTCAGTGACATGGGTTTAGCAGCGAGAAGTGAGAGACAGGGAGGGACTTCTGATGGAGGGACATCCGTTTCCCGTACATATTTCGGATTTTGCTTTGTCAAATTCTTTGTAAAAAAACCTCCATATTTATTGTCCTTGTCTTTGTTGTTGTTGTTGTTCTTGTCATGTTCTTGTTCTTCTCAGTCTGGGGACTGTTACCTGACATACACAGCTCATAGCAAGTAAAAGAGAATGGAAATTGCGTTTCGGTAGACCAGACATGCAATAAAACTCATGACCTTCTCTCAGCCTAATTCCTGGAGCTGACTACACAGTTGGGTCTGCTAGCATGCTCATCATCAAAGGGAATCTGACAGCCTCTTAAAGGGGAAATTAATTAGAGGAAGTGAACTGGAATATATGACATGATTTACACTTTAAATCATTATTCTGTAACAAAAACCCCAAATCAAAGAAATTCCTTTAAAATTTTTATAGTTTTTGTGTAATTATACACAAAAACGGCCATCAAGTTGATCAGGAATATGTGTTATATCTTTTCTGACTCTTAAGGGAATAGAACATGCAATTACATATATAACATACACATAAGAATATAATCCATATATCTATATATATACATATATCCAAATCATTACTAATGATTTTCAAGCAGGGCCAATTCTTAGGTACTATCTGACTTGTAACTTGTAACGTGTAACTTGTAACTGACAAATAGACTTGCGTGGCAAGTCTAGTTGTGAAGCACATTTCATACACAGATGTATTTCAAAGTAAAAGGCACGTAAACAAACAAAACAAACATTGATATAAACAACCAAGCTGGGAATACAGACATATAAATAGATCAAATAGTATATAAGATTTGGTAACATGAACATTGACGCAGTCAATCACCATGGACCCCTTTCACCGAGGTGTCATTGTAGGACAAACTCAGGTGTCATAAATTATGGGTCCGCTACTTTTATGTATCAGGGCACGGGTAGTAGACTTATCTTGACTAGTTTGGTCTGCTACCCGTGCCCTGGTACATGAAAGGAGCAGACCCATAATTAGCGTTATGACACCTGTGTTACCTTAGATGGCCCCTCTGTGAAAAGGGTCTATTGAACTGTAGCAGTTGCATTCAATCGCATTTCATTGGAAGTTTGTTGGGATGTGTAAAAGGAAATGAGATTGAGAGGAAGGTAAAAAATGAGTGAATGAGCAAAAAGGCTCCACAAAGGGCATAAACTCCCAAAGTCCCAAAGTTAAAAGTTAGTACAGTAACAATCTAATGAGGACTTGCCAAGAGCCAATTGAAGGTAAAAAGCGCTGATTGCCGAGCCAGAATTTGGAGGGACGGAGCTGATTGGGAGGGGGCGGGGGGTGCTCTCCTGCTGATCAAAGCAGAGATTCACTGGGGATTGATCATTTACGCCGTGGAAAAACCTGAGGCGCGCACACATAATGATCTGGGCATTACCGCATTGAAGATGAACAACAAGCAGGACGAGTATACCTGTGACAGGTTTCAGGATCATCTCTGTAAGCAAAGCAGCGAGCTCGGAAACCAATGTGACACAAGGCAGCATCACCCGGAGAGATTCAAAGTTTATTCAGATACATATAGCATATATACAGTTTGTGTGATAGAGAGAGAGAATGCAGACAGTTATTACCACCAGAATAACTGTTATTACTACGCACAGAGATAAAACAGAAACTGTCTGTGAAGCGAGGACAGTTATTTTCCACAGCTTAAGAACTGAGTGTAAACCTTAAAGGCCTCTCAAGGCTAACAGATAAGAGTGCTGTAAAAACCGTTCTAGCACATTTTGGAAATAACATTAGCAAAGAGTCACGTACACAGCAGAGTGGAAATTTACCAGCACACAAGGTTAGATGAGGAAAGTACATGACACAATACATGTTAATACATGTATCGCCATGTTAATACATGACACAACTCCCAACAAAAACACAAGAAAAACAAGGAATAACTGGAGACACGGCCATGGCGTCGACATGGTCATGGTGATAACAGTATGTTCTCATGTAAAATATCTATAGCAGTCGGTGTGTGTGTGTGTGTGTGTGTGTGTGTATATGTTCCCAGCTGAAAGGTACTAGGTTCAATCCCCAAAGCAAGACGCAAGATGCCCCCTAACCCCTACCTGCTCCTTAATGTAACGAAGAGGCGACTGGGCCCTACCTTTGTATGCATAAACCAACCCGTAGAAGTATACTCACCGGGGCGCTCGTCTTAACGGGGTACGCACCCATTGGGTGGCGATATATAAAGGCGTCATCGGCGCCACTTGCCGGACTAGACCATTTGTTTAGGGGTTTTTCCCACACATAATAATTAGTATCCATGTTTTGCAATGACCAGCTGAATAATTGTGTGTAGGGTGGAGCTTTTATATACCAGCCGTGTGAGGCATTAAGTGGGTTGAGATTAGGCTGCCTGGAGGGTGGGCATAATAATACTCTGTCTAAGCAGAGGGACATTTTTTGTCATTAAAAGTGTTGCATGTTTGTTGCATCCTTCAAATAAATTGCTTAAATGCTCGTAGAACTTGTGGACCTCAACGTGAGATCTTATTGGCCTGGTCTGGTCTACTTTACGACATGTAGCCATGTTTTATTACTCCAATGGAAGTCAATAGATAGCACAGAATGGGACACCGGAGTATTGTCCAGCCTCTCCAGCAAGGTGTTTGTCCACATTGTTGGCCTAGTATGTTTCCACACACATGGAATTTGACCTGGTTATTTGCTCTCAGTACACAATACAGCAAGCAGACATGAAGATCACGCTTGTGTTGGCGTCTATGTTTGTGTCCCGGTAGACAAACAGACTCGTTACAGCTCCGGGAAACCGGGGACGTGAACAGATAGTTTCTCCTCCATGTTCGCTAGAAACTAATGCTGGAGAAAAAAAATCCAGCTCTGCTATTGGTTGCTGCTTTTGGTGTGAGCGCACACTTAACTCATTATGTTCCACTTGTCAGCAGCTGTGTCGTGGACGCGCGCCATCTGGTGGTAAAGATCGATATAACGGTACAGTTCGGTGTTTGACTAATTATCAAATCGGTTTGAAAAATGTTACACCGGCCCAACCCTACCACTTTCCCATAACTTTTATTCCAAACGCAAACTAGTGGTGTGTGTATGTGTGTGTGTGTGTGTGTGTGTGTGCATACGCTCTTTATTTTTTGTACTAATCCAACATAAGGTTGTTTTTGTCAGATCTTTTCAGACACATTTAGAATATGTAGGTATATGGGGGAAGAAATCAGGCGATTGGTTTTGAAGAGCAGTCACAAAAATACAAATGTTTGTGTCCGTTAGCAATGCAAATCTCTTAGTTCAAGTGTTTCATTTACACTTCTCTGTGTCTCATAGAGACGAGGATTGTAGAGGGGTGGTAAGGGGTGGAAGGCAGAATATTTTATGCTCATACAAAAACAAAACAAAGGAACTGGCCATTTGTTAATGGGGGAGTGTTTCCTTTTGTGCGAGCCCAATTTCTCTGGGGCAGAGTTGTAAAAAATGAAGGTTGTTCATGGACTGCTTCTGAGTGGCAGTACATCTCACCGGGGAGGTTTATCTGCGGTAGAGAAATTAAAACATAATGGAACTGTGATTAGATGCACGTATATTTTACTTGCGTGTAATGAATTGCTTTGATACTGTGTGTGTTTTTTTGTTATGCTGTTAATTGGGGATGTAGCATTAATGAATAAAGTTGTTTGTGTGAAATAAACACTGTGCCCTGTGGGTTTTGCTCTGTGGGAGTGAATATGTATATAATTGATTTCCCTCTGAGGGTTTATAAGTGGCTTACATTCGTCTATAATATATATATATATATATATATACTGTATATGTAATTTATCATATGTCAGTTTTGTTTATCAGGGATTTTACTTGATGTCTTTTGGTAGTATTTTACAGGTGGGAAATCAGTTGATCTTGTCAATGCAACATCTATTTTGGTGGAATTATATTTTAGAAATCAGTTAGCTATAAAAATGATCAATCATAAAGGAAAAAGTACAAAAAACACACCCTTGGTTTTCTTTTATGAGGATTTGAAGTCTGTACAAATCACAGTATGTTTGTTTGTGAATCTCAATATTGGCACATTTACTTGAAATTGATTTAAATGTAACCAGAGTCAATGATTTTTCCTGGAAATTGTTGCCTTCTTTTTTCCTAAGATCATTTTACACAGACTCCAGTTATACCTGAGGAACCTTATATCTAAGGTTAGAGCACACAGAGGAAGTATTTATATTTAATACGTGTGTTGTATTGCACTTGTCTCCAATGTGTATTTTTCATTTTTTTTCATTTTTTTTTTCAACACAGCATGAATGCTTTTCATAATGGATGGATTGATTTTTGAGAATGTTAGCCTGTTTTGATGACTAATTCAATTTGTTACACTTTAATTATATTTCTATTATGTTGCTTTGTTATTCGGTCTGCCCATATGACCCCTTTAGCGCTATTCTAAGGGCGTCCCTCTTTGCTTGGGCCCGTGAATACCTGTTATTGTGATACAGGCGGACTTGGCTTGCTTTGACCCTTACTCATCCATGTTAAGCTCACTCTAAATTCAATTCCTCTGTTCAGCATCGATACACACCGCTATGCCTATCTTGCAAGAGACAGGCGCAGGAAGGCCACAGACAGATTATACCGCTGTGAGGGAACAGTCCTAACCACTGAGCCACCAGCCTTATAAAAATGTCTCGGCAACAGGAATATACAAATACACACTAATTTCAGTGACTTACACTTTAATAGTAGGATGTTTGTAAATCATTGTCACAAATTGGCATGCTATCAGATGTATACATACAATGCCATGTTAGCCTGCTTCAATAGCCCGGTGCAATTGATCAAAGAATACAACAGAAAACACTGAATTAACCCGAGGTTTGGTTTGTTTTTGTATTACATTACATGGATGTGGCATTTATGTCATAAACTTTTTTTCAATTAAATCCTATGTAGCAGTTTCCCCTGCTACATGCCACTACAGTGGCTTTTCAGGGCTTTTCCAACATCAGGACACAGGCAGATGATGATTAAACCGGTTTATTGTAGAGTTTGAGCAACATTTGACATAAGAGTAGTGATGGTAAACAGTAAGGTAGATGGCATAGCTTTGACAAAATCAATAGTAAGTCCAAGCAGTTAAAGAATGCAGTTGCATCAAGCTGCTTGATTACTATAATATATTTGTATTTTATTTAATATATATATATATATTTTTTTTTGTAAAGTAAGAAAAGCGCTGTATAAACCCAATGCATTATTATGATTTGTATTATTATCATTGTATACTTTTATTCTCATAATATTCAAATAGTTGAAGCTGAAACTGAAACACAATATATTGTTTGGTTGTTTCGACCAATGCCTGATTTACCAAAGCTGCCCCGACTCGACTTCATTCAGTTATTCTAACTGAATAATAACACTCGATAACTGCTTGACACTGAGCTCGATGAGGTAGACAGAGATCAGCCGTCAATCACTCGGTCCATAAAAACTAATTTTAACAAAGATGCACTCGGGTCAGAATTTAGCATGCAGAGAACCAGTCTGTCACCACTCCATCGTCTAATCCTCCCCACTCCTCAGCGAAGCCACTAGTCCTGGTAGAAAACACTTGAGATGCTGCCTTGTATTAATATATGGGGTCTCTTTGTGTTAGGCTTAGTAGTGCAATAATACGTCATTCTAATTTATAATTGTGTGAAGCGCACTTGTCATTTTATTATCCCTGTTCCATAACTACTGACGCGACCCTTATTAATACAGGTGACGTCCTAGCCGAGTGTATCTCTTGTTCCATATCATTTATTTTGGTACCAAAGACATTTACTTTGTAACTGACGTTTACACGGTGTTATAAAGTCCTCCAACCTGTAGGGGCAGACCACGCTACCCTGAGAGTCACTTCATACCAAGTAAAATCTAGGAAATAAGAAGACAAAGAAAATAGTATTATAATGTGATTGACTGCATATAGATGCTATTTAAATATTCCAAAACAATTACAAAATTATAAAATTACAAAATAATAATTATAGTGTAACGGTAAGGCCAAAAGAGTGCATTTTGAGTGTCCTATGACATTCCAGCAGTGATAAGTGGTGGATGTTAATAGCACATCTTTTTGTCTGAATGTAAAGTTTTCACTGTTGACTGTATCTGGGGAAACTTCCTTCCAACTTACTTTCTCTGGAAAGAGCACTACCTTGTGCAAACTGTGCTTTTATTCTCTTGACGTGAAAGCACAGTACGTCTCCTAAAACCGTGACCTCTAGGAGGTATTCACACTTGTGAATGTGTCTCGGACACATTTTTATTGCCAACTAGAGCTAAAAATACCTGGCAGAAATGCTGCTGAGATACATTCCGAGATACTTTTTCCGAATCTGATCACATAAAAACACATTGGCGGACACGTTTAAGCACATTGTTAGTGTAAATGCAGTTATCCTGCATACATTCCAAGATAGAGTCCACTTATGTGACCAATTGTGTCATGGGAACTAGCACGGGAATCAGTTTCTATCTGGGTTTTTTTTGCATTTGTGTAAGATGGTTATCCTCCATTTACAGAGAAACCTAGAAAAATCCACATAACTGGACAAATAAATGACTGACCAATATCTAGAGGTAGCCATCTTGCAAAGGGACAGTATAGACATTTCTCTTTTGGAGTGTTTCCCGCAATGTCCTCTGAGGGATCAATTAAGTATGATGTTATTTCTCTGGCTATGTGGTCATTTGCATGTTGAGTGGAATCCCTGGAGAAACGTGTTGAGACATGCTAATAATACCAGGCATGGTGTAAATCCTTATCGGATGGCATCTGGGTATATATACGGATTACAGTAAGATTATCACGTCTAAAAACCTCGCTCTTTTCCTTTTGTTTACTCCCACCACACATCTCATATCTCACGTTTCCCCCCCCCCCCCACACTCTTAAGTCGAAAAAACAGTCAATCATTTCTCTCTTCTCTTCACCTCTGCTTGGATGGAGACTTGTTTTGACTGATGTCTCCCCACCCACCCTATCCAGAGACTAGTGGGTGGGGTCGGTTGTGTGTGTGTGTGTGTGTGTGTGTGTGTGTGTGTGTGTGTGTGTCTGAGTCTGGACCAGCGGTGATCGATGGCCGGTGGAGGGCTTGCCATGGATCCATCAGAGCCATCGCCACTCTACTTAATTATGATATTGATTGGAGCTGATCATAAATTTTGGCCCAGCCTATAGAATTTGCATACAAAAGTGCTTTACTATGGCCTCAGAGGCCATGTAGCTTTAGAGTTAGACTACAGAGAATAGAAAGATAGATAGATAAAATACAAATACATATACAAAACAAATACAAAGAAATCTACTGCGGCCACACTGAATTAGTACCGCTTTTACTATTTTATTTATTTTTGATGCCGACAGTAGATGTGTCAATGTAAATACACATTTTATTGTACCCATTATTTTGCCTGTGGAAAGCATTTTATTGATGTGTTTCCTTTCATTTGCATACAAGCTTACTCTAGTGCGGCTCCGGAGGCCATCTATCTTCTTGACTTTCAGAGATGAGAGAATGAAAAGATGAAAAGCGAGATCAAATATGAATGGAAAAGAAAATTTTTACAGTGGTGCCTCTCTCCATAGTCGTACACTTCTCTTCCATTCAGTTGTATTGGTGTCCCAAGAATATTAGTATTAATTAAATACATAAAGACATGAATACATGAATAAATAGCTAAATGTTTTGCCTATAAAGCTGTGTGTTTATGTGTATTTATTTCGGGGCGTTTGTGCATTCAGTGTGCTGCACGTGTGAGTGTGAGCGTAGCATACAGGCTAAATCAGGACAGAAGCACACAGACCACTGCAGGCCAGCTAAACAGTGTGTGTGTGTGTGTGTGTGTGTGCGCGTGCATATATGTGTTTGTATGTGTATGCATATATGGATTTTGTAGTGTGTGTATGTGATTTCTGTGTGTGTGTGTACGTACGTACGTACGTACGTACGTACGTACGTACGTGTGCGGTGAGGCCAGCTCTCTTCATCAGGATTCGGGGGAAGGCTTCAAGGAGGAATACATTATCTAACTGTGATAGACTCTAAACCTCTATTCATACATAATAAATTATTCAGGCCTCTGTAAACTCAAAGTCAATGATAAATGCAGCGCTGTAGCGTCCACACGCACTTCTTTAGGCCGGTGTGAGTTCAGCGACGGGGAGACCACAATAACAGCACAGCTAGCTAGAAAGGCTGAGGGCTTTAGCGTAGAGCTCGCCGGAGAGGCCGAGGGTTTGAGAACAGAGGGGAGCGGAGTGAGCGTGTGTGTGGGAGCTAAAGGATTAGAGAGGGAAAAAAACGTGCAACGAAACCTGCAAATTGCAATTCTAGTTGTGCGTACCGTAGTATGCGTTAAAGAGCATCGTGTTCCATGTCTTGCAGTAGGCAAGGGGAAAAAGACCTGCAATCAAACAGTGTAGAGAAATAGATGGAAATCTGATACGGAATGGCAAGACATGGATCACCTGGGAGAGGGAGCGCTTATGATTCATTGTTTTAATATCAACGTCGCTGTAAATGCCAGAGGGCATCGTTGCAAATACCAAAAAGCGGTCTTTTCCGTGGTAAACTGCCGGAAAATGTCAATCACGTTATCAGGAAACAAGGAATACATGCATCTTTGAAACAAGATTTTTAAATAAATATATAAAACAAGCGGTAGCAGAGAGGCATAGTCGGTATGCTGCTGATGTATGCTTTTCCAACTCCCTTCTTGTGACTTGCTATTATCACCACTCACTATTATCACCACTCACTTGTCCCCTTTTGTTTGCTTGTTGCCTATAAGAGAGTCCTTGCAGAGTATGGACACTGCCTGTGTGTGTATTTGCATGTATGTATGTATGTATGTTATGTGTATGTAAGTATGTATTTATGTATGTGTGTATGTACATACAGTATGTATGTGTATATGTATGTATGTACATACAGTATGTATGTACATGCACACATATGTGTGTATGTGTGAGACAGCGAGAGAGAGAGCGAGAGAAAGGGAAATAGACATGTGTGTGAGCGAGAGCAGGAGCAAGAGACAATTTGATCTGCTCACAAATGGAGTGTTTAAATGTTAAAGTGTGAATTCCATGGAGGAGAGGGAGGGCCAATTATTGAATCATGTTAATTGGCACTCCTTGCCCGACATAGTCCAACTACATGCCTTCTCAACAATTCCAAAAACCTGACATTTCTAAACGCCGGCTATAAAATGTCAGCATTTGAACAGCTGTGCTGCTTAATATGCTTTAGAAGGCGGGGGGACATTCAGAATGGCTATTTAAGCGCTCTTTCCTATCAGCTCTTGGAAAATACACACTTGTTTGGGCTTAATTTTCCAAATGGCACTTTGTTGTATTTGACATTTAGCTGGCGGAATGTTCATGATGGGTTTTGTTTTGCGCTTATGATGGAGTTATATGGAATCATGTTTATGTATACATATATACATATATATTCCCAAGAAATATTAAATATTAAAAATGACCTACATAGCTACATAACAATAGAGACTCTGCTTTGTTTTATGTATTCAAGTAATTTAAACCTTAGAGACATATTTCAATTTGGATAGACACATATAGATACAAAATAGCCAGTTTGTATGAGCCCTGTCGATCTTAAACATAATCTTAATATTACCTTAATAATAAAAGAAAATATGTTCAGGATTTTACATTGGCGGCATTTCCTAGAATTGAACCACCCTTCCAAGAACAGTTTATAATGATGCACAAACAAAATATCTGTGGGGTTTGGGTCTGTATGTCAGAGTGATGTAGCTTCTCACAACCTGAATCTCTTGATCTTTTCATTTCATTCTCTGACCCAATTTGTCTTGGCCTTGTCGAGTCTCATCTTGTTTTGGTAACATTTCCTAAATATCTTTGGTTTTTGCCATTGCCAATACTCAAGTCGTTTAGGTATCCTGAAAGGATAAATCAATGTAGTAGTCTACTGCCATTATGACATCCGAGATATTATAATCACAAAATACTTTACCTGGGAGCACAGATAAATTGCTTCCCTTTTGTGCTTCAAAATAGGAACAAAATTGTTAAGTTATAAGAGCACATTAGATCTGTTACTTTTTTGGTATCAAAAATAGATGAAAAACGCAGACAAAATGAGATATTTCCCTGCATGGATATCAGAACAGAAACAAACTAGATATCTCCGGAGTGAATACTAAACAGGCCTTCCAGCAAGTCAGCGCCAACAGAGACATATAAGAGAAACCTTTTCACCTCTAACCTGAGCTGCTGACCCAAACTCCTTCACATGTAACCTTAAAAAAAATACTTCCGTTCAAATTCTGTACTTTTGTCTTCATACACAATGTTTTATCTGAGTAAGGCAAAAATCTCTCCCGGGGCTCATCGACGACCACTGGAAGGGTAGTCTCAGGTAGATGCAATGCCAAGCTTCAACAAGGCTGCAGGGCTCCAATAAATGTTTCACTGAGCATGGGGATGGATATATGAATATTATATGGCTAGCCAATAATTTACCTTTGAAGGATGAATCAAGCTTTCTAAAACTATGAGAGTATGAAAGTCCCTGATATTTTACTGTAGCACACACAATTAGGTTACACATGCATACTGACGCATGTCAACAAAATTAGCCTTAAACCTTGAGGATCATGGATGATCTAAATCCTAGTGATACTGTGATAATGGCTAACATATAGACTCAAAGCCCAGAGTCGTCTTTGATCCTGTCAGTATATTACACTCATAGTGAAGGCGTTGCATCATTAGCACTTAAAGCGTAATTCAAGTTTGCTAGAGGTTTGTGTTGTGTAGTTACCTTGCCATGATGTAACTCCAAATATTGGCGAGATATCTTCAACAGTTGCTCTGTAGATTCAAACTTGATAGTCCAAAATAGTGTTTTTTTTCTCTCCCATTGACTTACATTGCACCGCGAAACAGGTCTCAAAGTCACACTTTTAGCACACGGATTCTGCCAATGTATAAAATAACAGAGAGTCTGGTTTATAGGTGTTTTTGGTTGGATGGGGGGGGGGGGCTGGTTTAAGCAGCCTCACCTGGCCTGAGTCAGGCTGATTAGACTCTGGGGCTGCTGGGTGAGGCTGCACACCTGTGGTACATTGGCCAATTAAGGCCCACAGGTTAAACCAGCCACCACCACACACACTCGGGAGGAGCGCTAACATATCAGCACTTAACACCTGCTCTGCTTGCAAACCATTTTATCTGCAATAAACCAGTTTACTGCACAACCGCTTGTGTCCTGGTGTTGGAGGAGTCCAGAACAGCCACTTTAGTGTCATGTAGCATGTAGCATGTAGCATGGTCGACTGCTACATCAACCAACATTTGTTTAGTCCTGTTTGAAATCTGCAACGCTGACTTGTGAATGTATCAGTGTGCGCTTTTATTTATCCATGTCCACTTTTACTATTAAAACTTGAGACTTGACTTGGACTTGCGCCCAGAAAGACTGACTTGGTTATATTTATTATCATTCATGATTAATGCTGTTACTTGAAAAGCAAATATGTATGCACAAAAAGAATATGCAATGCATTCAGATTTAGGTTGCACAATGTGCCATGCGTACGATGAGCTTTTGATATCTGGTCATCTGGAGTTTAATATTCATGATGGGTTTTAATTCTGAGTTCTGGGAGGTGTGGCGGAGTAACAGAAGATAATAGTATAAATTCTACAGTGTTGTCACATAATTCCAAGCCAACTACTGAGTAAACGTTGGCCTGTTGGCCTATGTTCAGTGTTTAGTTGAGAACAAAAGCAATTGAGAGAGTTGAGTGATGTGAAGCAGCTAACCAAGGCAGGCTTGTGCTGTTTACATTGTTTGATCAAACAATCACAGTTGCTGATTTCTCTTCTACGTATGCTCTTTCCTTTTTGTATTATTAATCAGTATTTTGCCAAAAATACAGATACAGACAAAAAAATGTGAATGTTTATATGTATTCACTTGGTTGGATAGATTTCGCTTGCAGTTTTTCGCAAACATGTATGCTGTAACTGCCTCTGCATATTTGTGGTGCCTAAAGAGCATTTCCAGTGACCCACCTTTCGATTGAACAGGGCACTTACAGGCTGGGAATGGAACATGATGACAATGTCCATAATTACCTCTCCACTTTACCCCCGCCTACCTACATTTTCAATTCCGCTGTGCCAAATCAATGCACTGTGCAGCATTTTATGAAAACCCACGATATCTTGAACCCCCACCCTCTTATACAGGGATTTTAGACCATCCTCAAGGCAATACTTGGCAAGGAGATTCATCAACGAGAGAAGGTCTTTCAGCCGATGGAGGAAAGCCAATGGTGGGCCGAAAGTGATGGCAGAACTTCCCTTGAGCCGTTGAACAAATCAATAGGAAAAGAACAGAGAAAATAATAGAAGAAGACGGAAGGGTTTGCTAGGCCATAGATCAAGGCCCACTGTGCGAACGACATACAAACATGTGCAATAATAACAAGGTTAGCGGGCTACGTGAATACCAATATCACTAGAGATGTTGCTTGTTGTGCTGTAGTGCCACTATGTACCTTCAATGAGTTCACGCTAAAACACGTTGTGATTGTTTGCTTTTGTATGCAAAAGCGCACAAAAGCGTATCGGTATGCCGCTGTGTGTGATTATAGTGGTGTGTTCCATCCATTTAATTTAGGTTAAGCCCACCCACCACCCACTATTGGATGCCCATGACTTCTCTGTCTCATTAGGGCAGTTTGCGTTGTTTTCCTACAACAATGGCCTTATGTTCATGAACAAAGCATCGAGTACATTGCCCTCCTGTATAATAAGAGTGACAAACAGCTGTGGTTCTGCTTAGACTGCCGCTGTTGTGTTTGCGGTGTAGTAGGTGTAACTTTTTGGGTGATTGTGTGTGAATGGTTTACTGCTCTCACAAGCTAGGGAGCAGTAGGTCTGGTCCATTAGCATGCTCCTTATTGGCTGGGTTTCCTAATGACTGCAGCTTGATAGCTCTTATTTGATCATCTCTGGCTCCACCAAATGGCTTTCAAACGTGGCCAAGGTCAGTGTGGTAGATGGTGATAAATGGAACTCTTTGGACCTTGTTCTCACTCAGTTTCTCCCTTTCTCCCGCCCTCTCCACCCTTTAAGTCTCACACGGTGCGTAAATGCCTCGTAGGCATAGTTGATTAAATCCATTTATTCTGGAAATATCAAGGTAGGAAAAAAATAATTTCCATTTAAATTGTTTTCATGCTAATGTCTTGTCATTTTTGTAGATAGGACGTTTAATGGATGTGGTTGTGATGACTGTGCCAACGATTTTGTAACATGAGAACGTAAGTAACCGCATGTCTATAAGATATTTTCCCAGAGTCTAAAAATGATTGTCATTGTCGAACCATTTTCTTCCCTTCATTTTGTTTGCGTTCGGTTAAAGAAGTCAGTCATCAGTGTGCAATTAGCAAATGCTGTTAAATTGCACACTATTCCTTCTGCCAATACACCCCATAGTCATTGAGTTACATTCATCTTTTTAATATAACATAACAGTGAACAGGTTTTGTCCCACAGCCCAACTACCATAATTCCCACAGCTACATAGAATATTCACATTCTATCATATTTTTAATCAAAGGGTAACCGCTTGGCTACTTTCTAATATAACACTACTTTCTAATATGAAGCAGTACAGAGTGCTGCTTCATATGCATGTTGTGAAAAATAGCAGTCTGCAACATCTACTCTATTCCCACTAAAACGCTGCGGACCATTGACGTCATTTCATCAGCTGTCCAAATGGGACCAATTTTTTTTGTTCATGTTGCAGATCGCAATTTTTTCACAACACCCGTATGAAGCAGTACTCTCTTATATTAGAAAATAGTGACCATGACGGTTCCCATTTAAGTCAATACTTTCATATGGTTGTGCAATATTGACATTGAGAGGATATGTTGCTTGGTTGGACACAACTAACCTTCAATCTCATCCATCTCAAACAATCCAGAAGGTATACAACCATCTGCTTTACATTGAGATGTACCAACATGGCGGCTCACATGGCTGTTGTTTATACTGCAACATGAACCAAATTGTGCAAGGGCTAGCAGCAGTTAGCAGACCAGATAATAGGAGCGGATTGGACAAACTCTTGTTATTCCTTTTTTAAGGGGACACAAAGCAAACTCTACTAAAACACAGGCAGTTAAATACTAAACCAGGGAGAGCACATGTTCATTCTTACAGGGGTAACGATATTATTGCATAATATAGCCATGACCCATACCAATATAGCCTTTATTACATTTGGGGTACCACAGGGGTCAATGTTTGGCTCAATATACAATGCAATTCAATTATCAAAAGGGTTGGGGTTATTATTTAATTTGAAAATAATAGGCACTGTTTTGCAATTGTTCTTCATTTTTATATTGTTATATGGAGCCTGGGGTGGCAACGCATCACAGAACAAAGACGAACCAGCCAATGCACAATAGGCTACGATGTTCCGCAGTCAAACCAGCGGGAGGAGTATCCACTGGGATACTGGGATAAATACTTTCACGCTACTAGACATGTATGCAATTAAGCAATCAATCGGAAACAAAATAAACTGCTC
>OOFB01013168.1:24585-36686 GCA_900323305.1 Trachyrincus murrayi | reverse complement strand
CTTTTTTCCCCCCCCCCTTTTTTTTCCCCCTTCCCCCCCCCCCCCCCCCCCCCCCCCAACTCTCGCTCTCTGTCTCTCTCCCTGTGTCTCTCGCTCTGTCTCTCTACCCCTGTGTCTTTCTCTGTGTCTTTCTTTCTGCCCATTGGTTTTGTGACATAAGAGTGTGCATTGTCTCTGGGGGGGAAACTGAAAGATCGTCTGGTTCTGAAAAGCACCAGGACAGGCCGTACTTCATGGCATAGAAAGAGCCTGGGAAAATCGTTGTTTTTCTCTTACTGTAATTAACACGGGCGAGCTTGACAGAAAGGGGGGCTTTGTGCTTGTGTATGACTGTATAGCTGGGCAACAGCTTCAAGGTGGCTGAGTCATTGGGAAACAGTCTCATTTCTTTAGCATTTGGTGTCCAAGTCTTTGGTTTCCACACTGATGTTTCTTCTTGGTTTTTTTTGTGGTCGCTTTTCTTGCAGTGGAGAGGAGAAATTCAGGAATTCTGTCCCAACACCAAAATCCTGCTGGTTGGATGCAAGTCTGACCTTCGAACGGACCTCACCACACTGGTGGAGCTGTCTAACCACAGACAGACGCCAGTGTCATATGATCAGGTGAGGGCCAGCCTTCTAACAGATGGACATTTCATTATTTTTCACGTAATTTGACCATAGCCCAGTTGTTTGGAATGCTCCAAACAAGGAAATAGAACAGGCATTGTTTACACATTCGGAGCAGGCTGGGCTAATCATATTACCAGAGTCAACGTAATCTTGATCAACTAGCATGATAGCAGAAGCATTATATGTGACATTTAAGACTCAGGCTCTTGTGTTTCTGTCTAGCATGTCCTGTCTGGTATTCAAGACACATTCTTGTCTATTATCTTATCTTGCTTTCTTCCTAGCCTTGCAGGATCCCCATCAACATGCTCTTGAGCAATTAAAGGGGAACCGTCACACTCTGCTATTTTCTGATAAAAGAGAGTACTGCTTCATACTTGTGTTGTGAAACAAATTGTAGTCACAAAAATTCACAGAAAAGTTGGAAAATGTTTCATAATCAAACCAACGGATAACGCAAATCCCGGACCAATGACATCAATGGTCCAACCTTTTTGCGGAAACGATGCTGATGATGCAGTCCGCGTTTTTCTTCCACCACACGCATGAAGCAGTACTCGAAAATAACGAGCATGGCAGCTAACCCTTTAAGACAATAGTATAAACACTGAAACATAATTTTAACATCATTGTCTTGGTCTGGTCCCCCCCCATCCTTTCCCAGGGCTCCAACATGGCCAAACAGCTGAGCGCTCCCTACATCGAGTGTTCCTCCCTGCAGTCGGAGAACAGCGTGCGGGACATCTTCCACGTGGCCACGCTGGCCTGCGTCTCCAAGAACAACAAGAACGTGAAGCACAGCAAGTCCTCCCGGGCCACCAAGAGGATCTCCCACATGCCCAGCAGGCCCGAGCTGACTGCGGTGGCCACGGACCTACGCAAGGACAAAGCCAAGAGCTGTACAGTCATGTGAACAAACAGCGGTCGGGTCTATTTCCAAGACTTCCCAAGACTTTGTGGATTTTTGGACCCAAGTAGTGGACAGCACAAGGCAGGAAGGGGGAGCAGTGCAGCGAACCAGCCCCGTGTGCCAAGTAGTTGAAGGATGATGGATTGCTCAGCACTTTAAATCATCTAAATCCTACCATCCCCCCTTCCCTCGTTCCTCCTCTCCTGGTATCTATAATATCCCTCTAGGAGTAATGAGTTGTCCCTAAACCAGTGCCATGGGATTTATAAACGGAAAAAAAGAACAGTGAAGCTGCCAGTAATTGGAGACCCTCTGTGATGATGCCAAACAGAGATAACCCCAAGCCTCAGAAACACTAGGGTCTGTTTGTCTCGTGACGACAGGCCCCTCCTCTTACATTTCAGGCATTCATAGGGAGATGTTTATCCACTGTTGGCCTTCCATTTCCCTGGAAGTGACATAAACATCTGTGTTCTGGCGATCATGGTGGGTGATCCCCTACCGCGACAGGAAGTGGGGGCATATTGCGCGGTCATATCTAGGAAATGTGAAAAAAAAATATGATGAAGACTTCAAAATATGTTTTCCCCTAAAACACTAAATGCATGCAAGACACTGCCGTTTTCTCAGCGAAAGGTCCACGGATGATGGGACTGGTCTCTGCGATGGCCCCCCGGGCGTCAAAGTGACAGAAACACTGTGGTTTCAGATTGTCTGTCTGTGGTGGACTTTCCCCCCTGCTTTCCTTTTATATGTTATTGCCTTGATGCGTTTGCCAAATGGAAGGGGGATATCTGTATTGTATGTTGCCATTGTCAGAACGTGTTTAATGTGCCCTTCTCCATTCTCATAACACACATGAATCTGTACCTCAGCATCAGCTGATTCTGCTAGTTTTTTGTTTCAATCCTATTTATTCTTTACTACCAAAGAAAACAAACGTTGCTAGCTGGTGGCAGAGCCTATTCCATCTTTAGATTAAAACATGATTTGTAATGCTCTCACAACCGTTCTGGATGTGCAGCAGCTAATTCGTCGCTACGCGGATTGGGCTGAGATTTCCAATAAGTCTGTTGCTATGATGCCAGTTCCAAGTTCCTTGGGGTCTCTGTGCCATTAACGATGGCTTGTAAGCGGCGAGGTCTCCGAGCATTGACAGTTGTTCCTCAAGACAAGTTGATGCACTGATCACCTGCCGATCATCTGGCTATGCAAGGCACATGTTTCTGGCCATGGTTTGTAATTGTTGAACGTGGTGGCATTTGTTTTGCAATGCATGCAGTAATATCTTTGTTTCTCTGCCTACTAGTCTAACCCCTTTTACTGGAGCTATGCACATTTCTCATTCCATTGTATCCGGTTCAGTTTTTAAGGAGACCTCTTACCTGTATATGATGTGCTATTTTTTTTTGTGTTGTTTGAAATGCACAATGTTCGAATCATGCTCATAATTTGAATTACAAAGCTTCAAAAGTTTAACTTTTGACCTGTCGACCTTCCACACCCTTAATTTTATTTTGAGCAGTTTTATTGATCATGTCCGTGACTTCGAATCCCTCCTTCCACAAGGCAGTATTATAACAGACTGGGTGTATGCTTTCAAAAAAAAAAAAAGAATAATTGTTGAGAAGATGTTTGCTGTAGTTTGTATGTCTTTTGTTTTGTTTGTTTGGGTTTTTTTAAATGTTCAGTCCATTTGTACGGCTGTATGAATTGATGTCTTAACAGTATTTATTTAAATGCTATATTTTTTTCTCCCCTTGAAAATAAAGGTTGATGTCCTGTACAATGCTTTTTTTGCGCCTCCAGTCTTTCATGCAGTGAGACATGACATGTCAGGCATTCAAAACATATCCGGTATGCACATACAAGCTATCAGAGGCGTCCTATGGTTGTCAATGGGTTAAAGGTGTTGTAGGTAAGATTTGAGAGTTGTAAAGAGGAAGATTTTGAAAGTAAACAACCCAAAATGTACCCTCCCTCCCTATGTTTTTATCCGCCATTGAGAAGTGTTGCGTTCATGCATGTGTGATTTACAGGCAAGATGGATTCCCTGAATCAATCAGGGAAGAGATGCCCTGATTGGTCAGAAATGAGCCGGGAGCGGTCTAAAATGTAAATTGTCTCATACAGAGGCAAGTGCGCTGTCAACCGGAACATCTTTCACTAATAGCTGACTAATGGCTATATGGCATTTCTAACAAATTGCGCGTAACAGTTCTGTAACATTTTCTCTGCTCAGAACACACAAATGGGAACCAATATAGCCATTGCTTAACATGAATATATTCAGGCAGAGATGATGTCATAGAGGAAAACAGCTAAATGGAAAAATTTCCATAATATTACCCCAAACAGTCCCTACCATATTTCCCTCAACAGAGTGCTCTGAGATAGAAACCTGTTTGAGAGACTATCAGGGCCGGCCCTAGGATTTTGGTGGCCCTATACAAGATTTTGTTTGTGGCCCCAAAACACTCCCAGTGCAACCACCAGATCACACCCACTGCTCATAACTGAATGAAAACACACACACACACACACACACACACACACACACACACACACACACACACACACTAATCGAATAGTCGCAAACATCCCTAGTCTAAACTATCGCTCACCATCCTTTCACCACCATCCAACATCTGTAAGAAAGTCCTCAAAATCTGTGCCTCCTTGATTTTCTTGAAGCAAAAACATCAATGACGTCATGGTTTATACTAATGATGGCAAGTCCAGTGAGGCCGTCTTGTGCCATAGATGATCGCAAGTGTGATTTCCATGGCCAGCTCTCTCCCATCAATGTCGGCAAGCACTAGAGAAACATTTCGTTTCTCCAGTGTTTCATCATCCGAGGCTGGGAAGTACCCCAAACTTGCTTTTAACTTGAAGTGTTTCAAACCGGTTGTCCAAAGTAAGTTTTCGTGCTTTGCAGTGTCTTCTCCTTGAGAACGGTCTCAACATGCATTTCCTCACATGCATCTTTTGCAGAAGCTTGTGCAGCAGCAACAGATAGCTTAACAGATGGCTCTTAGTACTCTCCAGGAGGTTGACTGCCACATCCAACTGCATTGTGAAAGACTACAGTAGCTTGCTGACTGTATTGATCTTGGAGAGGACGTCATGCCAAATCTGGAATCTGAATGACCCAACCTCCTCTGCCAAAGATTGGGCCTCGATTTTTGTGATACATTTCTTTGGCATCTGTTGCATTTTCCCTGACTTCTAACAATGCAGCCCTTATGCCAGATGCCTGGTAGCGCAAAGGGATGATGCTGTTGACACGGCTCTCCCACCTCGTCTCACTCCAGGACTTTACAGTAATGGTGACATGCTGTTTCAAAATGGCCCATCTCTGGGGAGCCGCTGAGAATAGAGTGTAGATATTCTGAACATTGCCAAAGAAACTGGTAGCATCTATAGAGTTCTTGGCAGCATCAGCCACAACAAGATTCAATGTATGAGCCCCACAGGGGACATACAGGGCACAAGGGTTCTTCACCAAAAGCCTTGCCTGCACTCGTTTGTTTTCATGTTGGCACCATTGTCGTATGATTGCCCTCTGCAATAACTGCAATCAATTTCTCCCAGCTTGACTGCTCCGAACACAACAGACATTTGCTCTAGGTGGCAAATTATGGCATAATATTTGGACAGTTTAATTTCAGCCTTTAATTTCAACTTGGCTGACGTGTTGCCTCATTACTAGGTCAAACCTGACTAAAAGTTCGACCTCTTTCAAGAAGTTGCCATTATTCTGACTGTACAAAGTGTCAACAGTTCCCCTGAGACCCAGGTCATTATGCTAATGACCGAATAATGGTGATCAGGCGATTCACAACCTACCTCCAGCATTTTCGTGATACTTCTATAAGGGACATTTCTACCTGGTCAATTGTCTTCCCTTTCTTGAGTCGAAGCTCCAATTCTTTCCATGTAACCATATTCTTTGTGTGATCAGGCCTGTTTTCATGGGCTTTCAAAAAGGCCCCAATGTTCATCCAGTCTGACAGTCCCTCTTTAACCAAACCAACCCTCTTTAACCAAACCAACTTGTATGTCTTGCTGGAGAACAGTTTGCAACAAAAGCAGTAAACTGCATTGTTTTTCCTGGAGTAGACGAATTTTTTCCTAATTTACCAGTCTCCTATATGTGGTGATGAAAATGTCTATCATCCTTGTCTTCTGGGAAAGGTGAATGCTGGGTCAACCTGAAATGGCCCTCTGCGTACAATATCTGTCCTGTCTGCATCTGACACATCTGACTCACGGTAAAATATCATGCCCACACCACCATTCTCGAATCATCACCGCTTCACTGTTTAGTTGACCGAGGCAACAGAATTACCGTGAACAAGAAGTCATACTTGAGTGCAACTTTCTTTACATGTTAGCTTAGCATTTAACACAATGTATGCCGACCAGTTGCAGACTTGGACGGACATTATAGTTTAGGTACCGGTGGCCTATTTGCGAAACTATAGCCTTACTGTCTAGGTATAGGCTACTGTTTACTTAGCCTACCCCTTTCCCCAAATTAAATGTTTTTAAAATAAATTGCTCATTCCGTTTATTGTTGTTCATATTATCTTATTCTCTCTCTCAAATCCCTGCCTTGATCAGTGGCCTGATGAATATCAATGCATACGGAATTCAGATGACAAAATAATACTATTAGGCTACATGTCGATTTACTTGTTGAGAAAATATGGAGAGACCATTGTCAATGGAGGTGAATATTTTTATCAATTGACTACAGTGAAACAACTTCATATAGCCTGAGATCCAAACTCTTGTACTACACTTGCCAGGGTAGCTTTAACAGCAAGACTAGTCGTGTATGAAGATGAAGGCAGTACGTGATCTATTCTACACTCAGTAATTTACTAACGCTCACGGTCTGACTTACTTTTTACCACACATCTTAAATGTTTGCAAATTAATTTCTTGTTCCGTTTATTTTCCTTAATTGTCTGAATCTAATCTAAATTCACAGTGGTCAGTGTGTGGCATGATAAATATGAAGAATGCATAAGAAGTTGTGGCCCTAAACAACGGCATAGAATTTTTATGCCATTGGCCGCTCCTGGAGACTATGAATAGCCACATTGTACATTAGCATTTGAGGAAAACCATTTCAATTAGGAGATAGCAATTTGACAATGTTTGCCAATGGGACACCATCTACATTAGGCCTACATATAGCACACATGATTCTACATCCATGGTAATCATTATAGATTTCCTCCCGCAGTGCCCTGATGCTATTGGTGACGGAAAGCTGCATGTGATGGATATCCCTGCTGTCAGAGAAGCTGGGTGAATGTGTGTGAATGGGAGCCTATGTACTTGACTTGAAGAAAATAAAACACAATAGGAAGCCAACCAGTCGTACTTGAATAGGTGTCAAGGGGATTTTCTCGGAGAGTGGGCAATTTTAACTGGTTGAGTGAGAAGCAGTGCACAAGGTTTCAATCAAAAGTTAGAAGCAGTCTTCCTCCTGAGCGACCTTTCGCTGTGGCTTTATCTGACGGATCTTTAAAGAAATGTTTGAAAGCCATCAGCCCTATAGCCAACTCGGTTGGCTATAGGGCTTGGAATAAAGGCATAAAGACTGCTTTCTGGCACAGAGAGGAGCACTACAGAGACAAATCCTCTCCTTATAACGTTCTGTACTCTGGATGTAAAGCATGACGTCCATCATCAACATACCAACTGCAAAGAAACAGGTTTGGCATCCCCCTAGGTTATTTCCCTGGAAAAATAGAAAGGAAATGAAATGGAAGATATGAACGCTGTTACTACATGAAAATGGAAATGCAGCTCCTTGCCAAAAGAGTGTGTGCAGTAAGAGCTGGTTAGGTAGGCAGGTTTAGGATGGTGTCTTCTGGCTGTTATTCCACCTATGCCAAGCCCCTGAAGCAACACAGTGGGGGTGGGATCAGCAGAGGAGATACTGGGAGAAGAAGCTCATGAGAAGGGCTATGGAATACTTATCTTTTACAAAATTTAACATTTAACAATATTTTGCTATTATTCTTTATTAGCATATGTCACATTATACAAGTAAAAAGGTAGCAGTTTATATATACTGTATATATATATATATATATATATATATATATACAATATAAATATGAATATATACTATGTACAATATAATAATAGCTATTTAATGTGAACAGTGCTAGGGGCTGATGTAATGTTTCCAGACATTTGCTGTCATATCAATTGTTTACAGCAGTCCCTCACAAAAAAACGAAACCTTTTAGTTGACATTCTTTGACAGAGGCAGTTGCACCAATGTATCGTATTGCACCCTGGTTTTGCAACTGCCTGCTGAAAGTGAGTTTTCCTATTACCAAAGCACATTTTTTGGGTCCCAATCAATCCGTATGACGTAAATAATTACCAAAATAAAGTACATATTTTAGGTTAGAAAATGATCCAGAGACGCAGAGAATGAGAGAGATAGAGAGAGAGATAAAGTGTGGCTGACCTGTGACCCTCTTGACCGACACGCCACGCCTCCAAGGCAGCAGGGGGCATTACCATTAAGGCCAGGCATCCCGCTAGGGGTCAAAGCCTATCTCCTATGCCAGGGTGACTCTGTGGTTAATTAACACACCACATTCTCCCTCTGGACCATCGATTTAGATTCCAGACAGAACCTTTCTCTTCAGGAAGCACCGCTATCTTGACATAGGGCAGGTAGATACGTCCTTCGCTCGCTTCGAGTCACCGAATGAATGATCGAGCGACCCGTCGGCAGCTTTTATTTTGAATCTTTAATTGCGTCTGTAACTAAACTATTAGAAATAAATTAATTAAAAATAAAATTAATACAAATGAATTAAATAAAAAATGTATATATATATATATATATATTTCACCAACATTTTTTATCTATGAAAAAATAATCCATGTGTTGAATTTTACAGTATGGAGCCACTCAGGGAAGCCATCAGCCTGGTGGTCCCAACCTTCCCCTCATTCTCTCCCTGCGAGACCCATGTGCCTGGCGTGTACACGTCCCCGGTGGGACGGCGTACTCCCTGTCACGTATATGGAAAGAGTGTTGCCATGACAACAGGTACAACACGGCCTCTTTAATGTCTGAAGAGGAGCAACAATGAATGTGTTAGAGAAATTGCGCAACTGTAGGGGTTAGACATGGCACAGATATTGTTGACAAGTAGTAATATTACCTGTTTTGTCAAATTAGTGGGGTTTGTAGAGTCAATTTAATGTAAATGATTCTAATAACCCACCTCTGGTAATTCATCTATGAGAAAAAAATTATATTCAATTACTTAAAATTGGTTATATTTTATCAAAGGTCCTGAAAAATACATCAGCCTATACTGCAGTCACTTTGATCACAATGTGTTTTTTCCCCCTGTGAATGTATATATAACAACAATGATCTGGTTTTTATTCCGTTTCTAATATCACCCTTGAGACAGTCTGGTGGAGTTTCATACGATGCAGATGTAACATACATGTGTGTGGCAACTGATAAGGACACATGCTTTCGATAAGCAGTATCCCATGGTGCCATGCAGTACCGATAACCTTTATTAACAATCAGATAGTATCAGCAGCAGCACCGCACCAGCCTGCATCGGGAGGGCTGGGGCTCTTTTGTCTTTGGGATTGGTTGGGCTTAAAGAATCAATATGGCCGCCTGGTCGGCTCCCACTGTGACTGAAGATCGCGTTAGAAGAGCGAACCTCAATCAGATTAAGCCGCTGACCTTCGAAATAATGCTGAAAGTAATTAAGCCGACAAATTGGCCTGACTTCACGAGGGATGTGACGACTGTATGGTGACACGAAGGATTATATAATTTACCATATGGTGCTGGAATAAACAATGAAACCACAACAGGCTATCAATGTAAATAAATGTGTGTGTTGTGTTAGAAGGCTAGAATGGTTTTCATGGGATGCTCCATGAAGCATGGAAATAAACACCTTAGGGCAGCTAGTTCTTGATTACATTCAGCAATTTGATGTCATATATCAGAGGAGTATCAGTTGTGCGTTGTGGGCCCCTCACTTTATTATTCTTCAGCATTGGGAATTCTGAAGAAAAAAACAGATACATTTACATAAAGGCATGGACATGTAAATCCCCATTGTTGTTGAAACAATCGTTCCAACTCATCCCGCCTTCATTATGGAGCACATGGGTTTGTGTGTGTGTGTGTGTGTGTGTGCGTGCGTGCATGTCAGTATACACATAATCGCGCATGCCATATTGTGCGTGTTTGCACAGCAATTACCCCTTCATGTGCAAACTGACAGACGTGTGGAAAATGGAGAATGAACGGTGGATGTGTGTCTAATTGGTATCAATGTTAAACAGTCCCCGGGGGACGAGGTTCAGACATGCTCACAAAGAGCCCGGCTTTTTCACACAAGTCTTTTAACATAATTACTTATGACACATGATGCACCACTGGGTCTTTCTCAAGAAAGCTTAACGATAGCGGCGCGATGGCAAATCACAATACAAAAGGTGGTGACTCTTTGCAACAGTTCAAATGCAGTGGTCTTCCCTTTATGACTACTCACCAAGACATAACTAATACTGTTGTTAGTTACAACAGCTACTCATCCACCATTCTGAAAACCAAGGCTGCCTTGAACCATGAACCTTTCACAAATGCATTTAGTGCAAGAACAAAAAAGACTCAAAATTAAATTGAATGTTGATACCACTTATTAATTCACTTGCTGAGTACAATACGGTTCAAGAGAGTATGTGAGAGTATGTGTGAGTATATAACTCAGAGTATTAGGATCTCCATGGCTAGTTCACATTCATATTATTAATTGAATTAAAAAGGTATGACGATTGGATATGAATGACTTTTGGGCAAAGACCAGTTTTTACTGTCTGAGGTGTCATCATATTGTGTCAACCGGTTCTGGTCCATTGGAGCAAATATCATATTAGTGGAAATATGTGCAGTAATGGTAAACACAAGATCCTGAACCCGCTCAGATAAGGTCAAGGCTTTGATTCCCGCTGGTGCTGCTCTCATCAGGTTGGATGTTAGACACCTCCAAATCAATAGCGATTGTGTGATTTATAGCTCTTTTATCTTAGAGGGAACGTCATTTTTCTAGGGTTTTTCTTTTACACGTCTACACATGACACATGTCCATCAGGTTAATAAAATCTCCAAACTCCAAGGAATATAAGGGGAAACCTCAATAAATATGTCTAGCAGGCTCTTAAGAGATCAGCATTGGCCCGAGGTCCTTCATCTTATTCTCCAGCCCTGTCTTCCTTCTTGTGTTGACCATTTATGCTTCCTTAAACCCTCAGGCTGTAACATGGACACATGTGCCTACCTCTTCTTCCTGATTCACCTCATGGTCACCAGCAAACAGTCAAACAAACACCCCTCATAAACCCTCATTGTTTTGCTAACTTCACTGAAAGAGGAACAGTTAAAGTATTGTCTTTGGCTAACTGTTGTAGTGAAACACGAAACTGCTAAAAGTATCCTGGAGGTTAGAATCACCATGGGTGTTTTTTGTTAATTTGCATTGCTTTGCATTGAAATGTAAATTCCGCCAAAGTAGATCCACCATGGGAATCTGGATAATGCTGCGGCATCCTGCTGTGTGTCTTAATACTGCCTCTCCTCTTAAATCCTAACCTTAAACAAAAACAAGAAATACACACAAGAAAAACTGGTCAATATTATGTCGGTCCCGGTCCCCACATACCCTGAGGTGCAGTGACAGAACAGTCTTAGTTCAACAAGAACAGACAAATTATCCTCCCTAATCTTGCCGTATTGGTGACAGTTATTTTATCTCAGTGACCAGCTCTCTCTCCCTCTGTCTCTGTCTCTCTCTCATAGCCCCACCCCCCCTACTGAGTGTGTCCTACTAACGCACTGTAATTTATTTAGATTTATTTTCAGGCAAACACTGCCATGGGGTCCCCCCCATGGTCACTAAAGAGCAAAGCAGGGATGGAAAGGTTGTGTGTGTGTGTGTGTGTGTGTGTGTGTTTGTGTGTGTATGTCTCTGTGTGTTTGTATGTGTGTGTATGTGTGTGTGTGTGTGTGTGTGTTGAGAGAAGTACTATTAGAAGGATTAGACCCCTGGGGAATGTAGAAATGGGAAGGGAGTGGTACGCGAAGCTTGCAGCGGCATTGGCAGCAGTGCAAACCCATTATGCAGAGATAGAAATAGATAGAGAGAGAGGGAGAGAGAGAGAGGGGCGAAGGGGGGATGGAGAGAGGGGGGAGAGAGAGGGGAGAGGGAGAGAGAGGGGGAAGGAGAGAGGGGGGAGGGAGAGGGAGAGAGAGATAGAGAGACAGATAGAGAGAGAGATAGAGAGAGATAGAGAGAGACAGATAGAGAGACAGATAGAGAGAGATAGAGTGAGAGATAGAGAGAGAGACAGATAGAGAGACAGATAGAGAGAGACAGATAGAGAGAGAGAGATAGAGAGAGATAGAGAGAGAGAGAGAGACAGATAGAGAGAGATAGAGAGAGAGAGAGACATATAGAGAGACAGATAGAGAGAGAGAGAGACATATAGAGAGA
>OOFB01013168.1:12027-24125 GCA_900323305.1 Trachyrincus murrayi | reverse complement strand
GGAGGGGGAGGGGAGGGGGGGGGGGGAGGGGGGGGGGGGTTGGGGGAGAGAGAGATAGAGGGGGAGGGAGAGAGAGAGGGAGGGAGAGGGAGAGAGGGGGAGGGAGAGAGGGGGGAAGAGGAAGAGAGAGAGAGGGATAGAGGGGAAGGGAGAGAGAGGGGAGAGGGGGAGAGAGAGATGGAGAGAGAGGGAGAAGGAGATGCCATTCACACCACCCCACAACTGCCATAACTAGCATCACCCCTCTCTGTAAACAGACTTTTACGACGGGGTTCCAGTGCAATGCAATAGCTTTAATAAGCCATGGCATCTATACAGTAGTGTATAAATTGTCAATTTGTCTAGGATGATTCATAGGGCCAGCCTGTTTACCATGGCACTTTATGTGATAGCCCAGCCCATTATCTGTGACCTTTGGGAAAGAAAACGCTAGTGTTTAGGGACTGGAAAATGTGTTTGTTCCCATTCAATTACAATAATCCATTGAGATTTTATGAATTAGCCCAACCGGATTGATTGGATTTAATCATCTCCAATGGCTTTCGGCAGCCGTATTGATGGAACATGTATGACTTCAGCACTGCAGAAAAAGACAGCACATTGTTCATTCTCTGACCGTTTGGCCCAAAATTGATTCTGAAGAACAATGAACTTCATGTGCTGCTAATCGGCAAAGTCTCTCAATAGACTAGCGTTTTACTAGAGTAAGGTTGAAGCATCGCACAGACAATCAATCACTTTTGAAACGCCTTTATATCACACACAACCTCAATGACCTCAAGAAAGCAGATGCAACTAGGTTCATCTACACTACGAGGACCTACATGACGAGGACTCTGAATATGAAGACTGAATGGAGAGTCATATATATCCAACATAAAACCGTGTATAAATTTCAATTCGATAGCGCATTCAAATACGTTTATATATATATATATATATTTGTGTTTTGTGAGTATCCACAGCAGCGTTTTTTGGTATGTATCATACTGGTATAGAGATATATGTTTTATGATATATAAAGTTGCTAGAGATACGTTTTATGTTGGTTGAAATGATGAATTACTGTTCTATTCCCTTCAGCGATGAAACATCTGGATATTCCAACGCGACTGTTTGTCGAGGTTTCCTGCACAATTACTGCAATCGAAAGCCAAGAAAATGTACGTATAGTCCACCACACCCCATCTATTATGACCTGAGTCATGTCTGCCCTAAATTAAAAAAATTAAATGTCCTTCATATGAAGAGATGGGAAAGCCCTTTAAAAAAAGGGTAGTGTCTTAGGAAATGTGTTAATTTCATTCCTCATCATATCAAGTGCTAAGGACAAAACACAATCTAAAGTAGTATTCGGGGCATATTTCACTTGGTTATATATGACACGTTTCCAAGTAAAACAGGTCATTAGCGCGAGGCAAGACATACGGAATGTGATGGTAATTGTGCAGATGTGACAAAAGGTGGTTTGCTAGCCAGCTGTGGTTGTTAGCCCCCCGTCACAGGCTTCAGATGAGGGGAAACAGCCTTTGATGGAAACATGTTGTTGCTTTAAATGTAAGGGTTCCAGTGCGGACATGCGGTCAGGACACACACACGTGCACACACACACACACACACACACACACACACACAGATTCAGCTGGAGAGGAAGTTGCCTTGATTAGATTTGGATGTAAAATAACTCATGACACTCGCAAACGGAATTGTTTGGCATGTTGTTAAGCGGGAGAATAATATGACATGTGAAAATAATACATTTTCATTTCATGGTGTCTTACAGATCCGTGACAGGTTGGCCGAGGTTCCCTAAATCCTGCAGCACTGCAGGCAGGTCGCTGGTTCTAACTCATCTTGGCTTTGGTGTTTCTAGAGTGTAATGCCACTCTGTCCACTCCTCCCTCCTCTTCCTCCTCCTCCTCCTCCGCACTGACGCCGGTGGCATTCTTCAACTAATGTGCTGTTTTAAGAGGCTTGCCAGGACGTGCCGTCTAACCATGCCTCCTTGTCTCCACGTCTCTATCTCTCTGTCTTTCCCGTTCACAGGGAAAGCGGTCAGATAGTTCGTTTCCTCAAGAGAGAGAGAGAGAGAGCGAGAGAGAAGGAGAGAGCTCAAAGAGAGCGGAAGAATGGCGTGCCCCCAGGGCTGCTAAATTCTGTTACCGAGAGCCAGTTTATCAATTCAATCAATGAGGCCATGGTGAATGGACACACAGCCACTAGGCTTTCCTGACAGCTCCCCCAATGCTCGCAAAGAGAAAACACCAAGAAACAAAAACAAACAAACAGACAAACAAAAACTGCACAGAGGTGTCACAAATGTGTCAAAGATGCCTTGATTGGCCCCGCTTGTTATTCTGAATGGAGAAGATGACCTGACGGCCATTACCCATGAAAGTAACTAGTGTAGTGCCTGTTCAAAACGTGCCCGTTCGGAACGGGCCACTTGCTTGGCCTTCGGTATTGCTGCTTGCAACTTTCTCGAGAACCGCTCATCCAAACAACTTTGCACTTGGGTCCTCAGCAATACACCGCCAAGTGTGAAGTTGATCGGATTAATCAAAGGACATACATACATACATACATACTTTACATAGAGACATACATACATACAGACTGGTATGTATGGTATGCTGGTCCCTACTCCAGGAAACATGGTTATGTAAATAACCTAGACGTTTTCCTCAGTGTTTTCTTTATGCACATTTGTTTGTGGATATCAATCATATATAATATAATATATCAGTAATATAAATATTGAACAAATCACAAATCATAGAAAGACATCAAATTAATCCGCTCCACAATTAGGATAATTGGGGGGGCCATCCTGAGACAGGACATGCCTCCACTCTCCTGAGAGAACTCATGAAACTTCCCGTTTTTTCCACAGACCAGAAAATAACAACAACAATGTACTGTGTGTCTGGAGTCGCATGCTTGCTTGATTTCATCAGATTTGTATGCTTGTTTTGTTATTTTGAATAGAATCAAGGCTTATGCAAGTGCAGCACATTTCCTTGTCTTTTGCTCAAACACACGCTTCCAACTACAATGCTAACTGTGCAGCTGTTGCAGCTGCTAATAAAGCCGTTTCATCTTCATGGTTTTACGATGATCAATGTCACAGCGAGAACAACTGATCGTTCATCTATAGGTTAAAGGGTCACTCATTTACACTGCTCTTATAGACTACTCTGACTGACTAAACTGTTCTGAACTGAGCAGAATACACATTTTTTAATGATATTGCTATTAAAATTGCACATACAAATTAAATACCGTTAAATAATGATACATGCTGAGATGAACACTGAGAGCAGATTGTCGAGTAGTAGGATGAAGTGAATATTGCATTCTGCTTTAACGCAATAATTAGCCATTGATTGGAGAGGTAAACAGAGAAGTTTATCTCATTTTATACTTTGTGAACTGACTTTGTGAACAGCTAGATGCACACCACAAGAGAATCCAACAGAGTGTATCCCTTTTATTCATGTATTCATTCATTTAGGATGGCTTATACAGAGTGACAACCAAAATAATGCTGCTTTGAGTCTGAGTGTCTTAATGATTTGGCAGACTTTGAGGTCCAGACTAATAGAAATGTGTCAATAGACCTTCATAGACATTGTACTAAGATGTCTAGATATTTAAAAAGCATATTTAATTAATGGAAGAAACAAAAAAGATTTTGCAATGCCACGGATTTCCAGTGAAACCTTCAGGCTGTGCATACAAACAAGAAATATACTGATGGGAGCAAAACAGTCTATGGAGCAAACCCATAATTCTTCCTCTGACTGCATTCCTTCGCCTAGTGTGCATTTCCACATTGCCACATGTCATTAAATATTTCATACAAATTATAAATTATTCAGGCTTTAGGGACACCCTGCAGTTCAACTGGTTTTATAGCATAGGGGCAAATAGAGGCAAGCTAATACCTAGTTGTTTAGTTATTTTTTTGCTTTTTGTTAAACTTGATCTATAATCCCCTTATTTAAACCCTTATTAAAAAAATAGACAAAGAGAGACTGAGAGGCTTCCGGTCGCTGGCTTGCCGGCTCCAGCACAACTGGATCTGAGCTGAAAAAAGCTGCACTTTAAGCGACACCAAAGGCTTCTCATGGTGGTTGTCGCAAACAGAGAGAGAGGCTGGCTGTGTATTTATTATTTTATTTATTTATTTTCTTTTTTCTGGCTTTCTGGATTTGACTGCTTCCTATTCAGGTGTGTGTGTGTGTGTGCATGTGTGTGTGTTGTGAATTATAGGTGTGGTTGACGGGGAGGCAGCACACATGAGGAGAAAAGTAGATTTTCCAGCCATAATCCATCCAATGGCTAATACTTGAAATAGACATTGAAAGATAGATAGACTATCTGGTCAGAGGTTTGCAGACTTTGAGATTACGATTAACATTCAGATTACTATGTTGTCAGACAATACTGGCAGGTTATGTGTTATAGTTTGAAAGGAGGGTGAGTCTAAAGGCCAAATCGCACAGCCGTGTCGGGACAGACACAAAATTATGTTGTTGAATTTTTGTGTCCAAAATAGACCGATACGAAGCGAGTGGTAAAAAACAGGCGCGCTACATTAACGCCTTTGTGAGCTGTTGAAGCAATATGATTGTATTTCCTTTTTGGGTTGTGCGACAAACATGAACCGAAATTTGCGCTCCGTGTGCTTTGGGCTTAAGAGGGGAACTCTTTAGCCGACTTCTAAATATTCAATTTTCCCCTGCGTGTCAAGTCGAGCATCATATTTCTCACTGGTCCCAATTAATTCAATCCCAAAGTAATCTAGTTTTCTGCGCATGAATTGCATGTTAGAGAATATCAAGGCCATGGTTGACACAGAGTTCACTTTTGTACCAATGACAAAATTATTTCACTTTTATGAAGAAGCGTGCACTAGGTTAGGTCATTGGAGGTTAGGTTAGGTTCGGTCTTCTTTCACGACTTTAAGGCTCCTTCCTAAAACACTAACTCACAGAACGGTTTGTCCCAGAGAGGGAGGAATTTTCCGGGTCACAACAAGCTCAGACACCTTTGGCCGCTTTGAGGGGGTCAAGGGTCAAAACAAGTGATGTAACGGGGGCCAAAGAGAAAGCTACTTGGTGAACACAGGGTCAATCTGTCGCCACATGGAAGGTGGACGTGCGCTAACACGTGTGCCGCATCCTCACATGAACATACCTATGTTTTCTTTGTACATTGTTTTCCCTTCAGGGCTTAAAACAGAAAAGAAAGGATCACCCTCGTCTTCATTGGAGCATTTCTCATCTCACTTTTGTTTCGTTTAATTCCTGTAGAGGTGAGTGTATCAAAAAACAGTATGTATGTTTAGTATGTTTATGAAGATGTTATATTTTTATAGACTAGCCTTATCTCCATAGGCCAATTTCTAACAGGCAATATAATGCGTGGGCGTGCCTCCAGCCATGAAGTAAAACTATGTTCTGCTGTGTTTTGTCGATTTTTTACATGTGTATTGTTTCACATTCTCATATTGATTCCCTGCATAGGCAGCCCATGAACACTGTTATGTCGGTGCTCTGTGGCATTTTAAAAGGAATGCGCGGCTGTTGCCAAAACACGAGGAAACCATTAACGCCTGGAAGTAAACGCTCTTTGATTCTGCAGAAACCCTCCATTTTCAGCTTTCCCCCAAAAAAAACACATTTCCCTGCCTTTTCAAGGGCCACAGCGCAGATGTACCCCTAGTGGTAACGACGCTGCATGCTGTGCCATTAAAGTAGCAAAGGCTCTTGCGTACTAGCCATTTATGGGACATTAAAACGGTTTTAAGTCCCTCTCTTATCACCCTGTGTGGCCGCCCCCTCCTCCCCTGGAAAGAAAAAAAACCTGGCAATGAATCTAACAACATACCCCTTTTGAACCCACGGTTCAACCCCCCTGACTACTGAAAGCAATAGAAGTGATATTACGCAGTGCTGTATGTCAGAGAACACTCATTGAATCATACTCTGAGAATGAAATGCCAAAACAGAACAATCGATTCCTTGTGGTCACTCAATGCTATTATAGAGGACGTATTGATCACTGTCATATCCACGTAGGAACCAGGGGGGAGAGAGTCCTAGGTAAGGCACCCTGAGGTTAGGGCACCCTGAACACCTATTCACTTTCAGGGTGCACCACAATGCAAGAATACTGCAGTGCCAGCATTGTGTTTGTGTGTGTTTATTTTGTGTGTGTGTGTTTTGGATTCTGTTTGTGTGTGCATGTGTGTGTGTATGCATGCGTTTGCATGTCTTTGTGTGTGCATGTGGTTGTGTGTGTGTGTGTGTGTGTGAGACACACACAGCGTATTAATAAATGTGTCAGTGAGCTCATCCGGCGTTCTCTCACACAGACAGCAAGAGCTGATCTTTCAGACTCCAGCCTCTCAGTGGCTGTGGAAGTCGACAGGCTAAAAACTTTGCATTGTTGACACCACTCAGCAATACATGCACTCAAGGACCTGGTATACATCCCCTAATGCGTGACAGTGTTGCCGTCAGGCTTTACAATGCCACACACACACCTCCATGGTCCAAGAGGAGCGGCAGTTGAAATATTGCGCCTGCGTACATTCTAATGCATAACACCCATAAAGCCGTGTCAAAGCAAAATAATGACTAAATCACCTTTCAAAATGTCCTCGCTCTCTGGCCTCTAGCCTCCAACAGCTGCCTGCTAGTTGTCATAATCTGTGACGCGTTTCTAAAGCCGCTGGCGGAATTAAACCACCCCGCCCCCCAGCCCACTAAGGCGGGTTATAGGTTGTTAAAGGAGTCCTCACACGATTCGATGACATTGCTTTCATTTCCTAACTTAATTTCCTAACTTAATAATAACTAATAATAATACCCAATAATAATAATAATAATAATAATTAAAGCTGCTTGAAAGGTATTCACAGCTCATGCTTTACCACCGACCCCAGCAACCGCCCTTTTACAGCGACTGGCGGGGGGGATTTAAATTATTTGGAGGTTTAAACAGAGTTCAAAAATTGATGTACAGAGGACTTGAACACTGGTCTCCTGGGTGAAAGTCTTGTGTTTAAACCACTCAACCAGCACTACTTGCTGTCTATCCCTGTGCTACATTGGGTCTATGACCGAGCACTTACTTAAATTTACCGTGTGACGTCATTTTGTGAGCAATCTGCACGAAATTTTGCCACACTTGTCAGGGGTTATGTTAAGTTTCAAGGGCCTGGCACCTTCTGAATCGGAGTTGTGATTGATAGAGTAATGTTCACGCATAACAGCGATAAACCGGGGAAAACAAAGAGGCGATCCCCGGCCAGGTCAAGTGTGTCTAGTGGGCTACCTGACGTGTTTCAGAGCGGAGGCTGCCGGACAGCGGCATTTCCCTCCGAGTCTGTGGCTAACTACGGTTGCCACTTGGGAAATCGGGCTGAGATAATAACAATGCAGTTTTTTCCCCTATATGCATCCAGCAGCCGCGCAACAAACAAACAATGCATTCAATCATTATTTATCATAGCCTTTAGAATCTGATCGAATTTTTGCTTTCAAGTCTCCAGAGACTCGAGTCTCAAAGCACAGAGTCTCGAGTAAGTCAAGTCTCACAGCAGGCGAGTCCAAGTCAAGTCGCGCAAGTCCCCATTTTCGCGACTCGAGTCCGACTAGAGTCCAAGTCAAGTCGCAAGTCCCCATTTCTGCGACTCCAGTCAGAGTCTCAAGTCTCAAGTCCCCACTGGTGACTTGGCCTGGTGGTTATTTAGAAGAAGATTCTGGAAGTTTTCCCGAAATTTTCACTGTACAGAAAAAATAATGCAGACGGACATTATGGGTCCAAGAGGCAAAAATGTTCAGCATGTCAAATAAGGCCTATATACCATGTTTCTGAAAATTTCGTCCACGTGATGTATAGCGCCCCCTATGGTTGAATAGGTCCCAAACCTTTTGGAGACCTGCTTACCGGGAATACATATGTCATCAGCAGATTTCAAAACCTTTTACCAATCGGGGGCTGAGCTATAGGCGTTACCAATCCGGAATAATCATAATAATTCGTACAAATACAATAGGTATCCACAGATAATAATGTGCCATATTTTATTTGTCATTTGTCATATCTGAGTTGAGATTCGAGCACCTACACTAGTTTTGCACATTAAATATGGCATGCCATGCGTTGAACAGAGCTATAACTCACAGGCAGCAGCGTAGACAACCAAACCATAAGCACAATGGCTGGTTTCAACTGACGCTTGTGCTTTTGCCTGTATTACGGCAGGTTAGCCACACCTGGGACCATATTTGCAAATTAAACGCTTGCAAATATGTCCTCTCATAGAAAAGGCTTTTCCAATCGCATTAATAGCCCCACGTGTTTAGGCCTTGGTTCATGTATGGAGTTGAACTGACCAATAAGCTGATTTTATTCTGGAAAGGACACATCTAAATGCAAATGCACCGTTGATCTACAAGGATCGGCCAAATGTTACCACTTGAATACAGCTCCAAGGAGATTGATCAGTTTACACGCGAGGGATGTTGTCATTTCAAAACTGCTTTGCATTAATCTGTGCAGCATTTAGAAATGTTAATTCTTTCCGTGGGTGAACACATAAATGAGGTGCCATGTTGTCGCCCCATTAGAACATTGTTGTACACACACGCACGCACACACACACACACACACACACACACACACACACACAGGCACACACTTAAACAGGGACGACTTTGTCAATTTGTATTCACATTGGTCCCATATGCTCTGTGAAAAGCCGTTAGCAAGCTGGCTGTTTGATAAAGGTGTTGCCGTCTGCTTAGATGATACAGTATGTCCATTTTCACGCCGTGTTCCAACGTAGCTGGCTGTGCCTGGTACCATGTACCTTGACAACTCTCTGTGTTGTGAGGCATAGATATGGGCGGTTTAATGCTCTGAGCTCCTATTTCCTTATTCAAATATCATTGCAGAAAAAAGCCTGTGTGATCCAAATGAAAACTAATTGCTCTGGGTTACATGAATACAAATGACTCTATGAATATGCATGTTGGTCTGTTGAGTATAAGTTATGGTGATCTTTAATATCTCTGTAAGGCTGTGTTCCCCATATGGAAAAAAAGGTAAGTCATGCTATTTGCAAGGACAAGTAGATTTTTAGGCTGCAAGATACACATTCTGCATAGTGTAACAAAAAGCTATAGCTTTGATCAATGTAGTCTAGGTATTTCATTCCCATTGTAGTGAAATACCTGAGATCTGTGGAAAATATCAATGAGTTAAATTTACATTAAACTAATTGCAGGATACATTACACCGTACCTTTGAATAGCGTTCCAATAATTACAACGTCTTTATTGTTCTGACTGAACCTATGTAGTTCTTCTGGCCGAGCTATTTAATCACGAGTATCTGACTTCAACATTAGCTGACGATGTGAAACACAATGTGATAAATGACATAGTCTACTTCTATATAATTAGCATCATTCATTTTGTGCGCTATACAGTACCTTTGGCCTGTGTCCTGATGCCTGCATCTGGATCCTGGTACTGATTGGAACCTTCTGTGGTCCGGTTCTGATATGTAACAGACACACACACACACACACACACACACACAGGGCAGAAAGGAACGGTGCCGTTTCAGTGCAACGTATAACGTTTCTGACCAGAATCTTACCTGTGTGTGTGTGTGTGTGTGTGTGTGTGTGTGTGTGCGTGTGTGTACAAGGCCAACTGTAGTTGATGTTCCTCCATGGGAAAGTGTGCGGTGCTATGATTTCCTAATGACACTTTAATGTTCTCCACTTTTCACACGCAGGTGTTTTGTGTTTCTGCGGTGAGTTTGTGCGACAGATTAAAAGAGGCACTTAACTGAAGGCCGAATGAATGTGGTGAGTCCCGGAGACAGCGAATCACTAAACTCGCTGGCAGACCCAGCCAGGTAATTTGACGTTATGATCATGAATGCCTTTGATATAAGCTACCTGCCAACTCGGTTTCCCCTGGGATTTTTTTGTAGTTTGTTCTCACAGTTTTTAGTATCCGTTTTATCATTCTGAAATGTCTAAAATATTCTCAGCAAATTAGGTATCACTCAAATATCCATCCTGAATAAAAACCTAAACCTTTGATGTTTAATTAATACTCAATGTTTAAGCCTCATTTACAGTGTTGCGCAAGTTCACACTTCACAAGAGCTAGCTCAAAGTTCAGTTCACACAGATTAAAATGAACTAGTTCACGTTCATAGTTCATAATTTTGAATTTTGAACTAAGTTCACAGTCCCAAAAAATGAACTAGTTCACGTTCATTTCTTCCGTTTTTTTAAATTCTATTCTATTGTTTTTCAGTAGAACCTCCTCCTACCCATCCACCCCCAGCCCCCAATCATTGCCACTGCCCACTTCCCAAACTAAATGAATTACTATATGCTACTATAGAATCAAGATTACTTTTAAAAGCCAAGAAAAAACAATGTGATTATATGAGTATATGTTTTACCACTGCATGAACCAAATTATGCAGCAGTTCAAAAACATAAAATAGATTCATATGCTTCCAAGCATATGAATCTGGTACAGGCTCTGATGATCATCATTCACTCTCAAATATTTCCCAAGACTGGTCGGATGCTTCAACTCGATGTGTTGTTTCGTTGTTGATGTGGCTGACGTTCGCACTTGTTTCTTCAGACCCAGCGGGCACAATTTGCATAAAAACGTCAGTTTTTTTCCGTTGGAATCTGTACTGATTTGTTCGTAAAAGTCTTTCAAATATTCATATGAACTGGCTTCAGCAGTACTGGTAGCTGCGGTGTTTGAATTGCAGCTGGTTTCACTAGCCATGCCGGTTGCGGTTGCAGTAAATCTTCGGGTGCCGTAAGCAGTGCGTGAGCTCGTTAAGTCTCGCAAGAGTTAACGAGTTAAGAGTCACGCTCACGTTCATTAGTTGCAAAAGGATACGTTCAGTTCACCGTTCACCAGAAATATGAGCACATTCAATGAACGCCGCTCTTTTAGCGCGTTCATGCACAACACTGCTCATTTATGATGAATGAATTCAATACACCAGGATTGATTTCATCCATGATGTGATTTTGTTAAGTGAGTCTTGATTTTGATAAATATGCATGGTTTGTTAATATATAATAATAATAATAATATTATTATTATTATTATTATTATTAATAATAATAATAATAATAATAATAATAGTAATAATAATTACCTTTATTTGATATAGCGCGATTCATATCAAGATATCTCAAGGCACTTTACACAGAAGAAAGAAAAAAACAAAAAACAGGTAAAACAATCAATAATAATAAGATAATTATAATGCAAAAAATATATAAATTAATGAAACATTAAAAACTTTTAAAAAACAATTTCAATGTATGATACAATTTGGAGATATTTGTATTTTCTGTCAGTCTTCTAACCTGCCTCTTATAGAGTTGATCCTGTCTACTCGGTCTGTGCTTTCTCATTTGGCATTGTAGCAGCAGCACAGCTGGCAGTGGCCACGGACTCACTCAGCAAGAGCCCATTAGCATTTTTCCTAAGCTGTGACAGCAACTCCCCCTCCTCAGACTGTTGTAGTGATCCATCCACCTACACCCAAACAGCTGAACAGATTTCATCCTTCAATCTGGACCTGGCACCAGGAGACCTGAAACCCTCTCAGAACATCTCAAAGGAGTACTCACACAGAACCACACACACACACACACACACACACACACACACAAAGGCGCCATATGTATGCAGACACAGATCAGTTCACAAACAAAGCAAAGGCAGGCACAGGCACACACACACACACACACACACACACACACACACACACACACACACACACACACACACACACACACATCACACACTACACACACACACACACACACACACACACACACACACACGTAAACACACACACACACACACACACACACACACACACACTCACATGCACTCACACGCACTCACACGCACTCACACACACATGCACACATAGACTTGTTTACACACACACACACACACGTGGGCAGACAAACTGAGACACACTTTCATACGTATTTAAACACACCCACA
>OOFB01013167.1:39838-72592 GCA_900323305.1 Trachyrincus murrayi | reverse complement strand
TAGGCGAAAGGAATTGAGGGTGTGGATAAGTTGTTCAACTATGTTTTTGCAGAGCATTGGTTTGACAATATTTCTGAGTTGTAAATAGCAGGATGGAACAAGACCTTAATGTGCTGATTGAAGTTGAGGTACTGATCCAAAACAAATGGATCTAGCTGAGTGTTTGGTGTTAGTTGTTAGTGGTCCAAGGTGGGGGGGGTGACACTGTTAGAAATATGATCAGGACCAACAACCAGGACTTCAGTCTTATCTGTGTTCAGTTGCAGGACGTGGGAAGCCATCCAGTCCTTAATGGCAGCAAGGCAGCAGTGCAGAGAATCCAGCTTGTTATGATTTTCAGGGCTAAACGAGACATACAACTGGGAATCATCGGTGTAGCAGTGATATGACACAGGGGCGATATGGCGAATAAAATGGCCAAGGGGCAACAGATACAAACTAAACAAAATAGGGCCAAAGACTGATCCCTGTGGGACCCTGTGACATGAGAGCAGTTGAAGAACTAAAGTTGTCAACAGTGACTTTGAATACTCTGTTTGATAAGTAAGATGAAAACCAGTTAAGAGCAGTTTCACTTAGGTCAGCCCAGTTCCTGAGTCTGTTGAGTAGAATTGTATGATCAACTGTATCCAAGGCTGCACTCAAATCCAACTAAATGAGGATAGTGGAGATGCCAGAGTCTGCACTCATTAGGATGTCATTTGTTATTTTAAACACCTACAAACATGAACCTTCCACACTTAAGGCCTAGGGTTTATGGCCTAGGGTTTTATTTTTGAAACCACAGTGTTGGTGTTCGTTAGTATACATGTGTGTATGTTTCTGTCTGACTAAAAGGACCTGAAGCCGGTTGGCACCGCCCAGCCGAAGATGAGTGCTTTGGCACTGGAAAACAAGCCGAAGAACCGCTACAACAATGTACTTCCCTGTAAGATAACCCCTGACGCTCTGGACTCGCCCTGCTGCCAACACTAACTTTACCGCTGGACTCACGCGCTGCACCATCAGCAACACTACATCCTGTCAAACTCTCATCACCACATCACATCTAACAATACCTCATCATATTTTGGTTATTATAAACGTGACTCAAAATAATATTCATCTTGATATAACAATCAATCAAATGCAAATTAGCTTTCAGACTGTAAAGCAGATGTATATACCTATATAACACTATGAAAGAACAACCTTTAGAGCAGAGATCTATTTCTGTTTCCCATTTTGATCGATACATTCATTCCTCTTAGATGACTCTTCTAGGGTGAAACTCTCGATACACGGGAGTCCATTTGACGACTACATCAATGCTAACTACATGCCGGTGCGTACTCACTCTCTTCTTAACCACCTCCATGCCTACGTCTATGCTTTTAACTCTCCACATCAACGCACTTCATGTTCTAAGTCTGCTACTGAAAACATCAGGCCATGTTAAAGAGTCACTAAACACGTCCACCACTACTAGTGGAAACACTGGTTATTGCGATTGTACTTTCTGATGGTGTTGGATACTATCATTTGCAAAAACAACCGTGATGGTGATCACTGAATGCAATTCAATGGGTTCTGTGTTTTCTGCTCTCCCTGTGGTTTTACTATTTCGTTTTTTCCTTACTCTTTCAATGTCTCGTTAACAAACAGAGGGTGAAATATGATGATATGTTTTTAACAATGTTTATTGGAAAAACAATGAACAGGGTTTCAACTCCAAGAAGGAGTATATTGCAGCCCAGGGTCCTTTGCCCGGCACGGTCAACGAATTCTGGAGGATGATCTGGGAGAAGAACATCCAGACGCTGGTCATGCTGACACGCTGCAATGAGCAGGGACGGGTCAGTAGCAAGTAGAATGGACAATAACACACACAATCAACACACACACACACACACACACACACACACACACACACACGTGATGGTCTTCTCTGCTGATTCTTCTCATAGGTGAAATGTGAGAAATACTGGCCTAATGAGACCAAGCACTTCGGGAACATCACTGTGACAATGACATCTGAAATATCACTTGAAGACTGGACTCTCAGGGACTTTGACATTAAAAATGTAAGATGCAACCTATATTACTGCAAATCGTAATGCATTCATTCGCTATAACTATATACTTGGTCATTAGGTCTGTGTTGTGTCTGAAATCATGAAAACAATAAGTGTGTGTATAAGGGTGTGTTTATGTGTATCTATGCTGCCTCTGTATGCCTCTGCCTCTGTATGTGTTTCTGACTGTCTCTGCATGTGTGTGTGCGTGCGTGCGTGCGTGTGTGCGTGCGCGCGTGCGCCTATGTGTGTGTGCTACCCTGGCAGGTTAAAACGGCTGAGACTCGTTCTGTGCGCCACTTCCACTTCACGGCCTGGCCGGATCACGGTGTTCCAGAGAGCACTGAGCTGCTCATCAACTTCAGACACCTGGTCAGAGAGCACATGGACCAGTACTCCGCAAACTCCCCCACTATCGTGCACTGCAGGTACTGTCATGTCCACGCACATACATACATGCACACGCGCACAACACACAACAAGGTGCATTAAGCCTAATTTATAGTTGCTGTGCTTGAACGTAATCACGGCCCTCGCGCAGGGTTCATACGCCAATTGCCCGTCCACAGCATCGCAACAGCAACTATAAATGCAATGGCCATGTATAAATTATGCTTAAGCCTCTTGCTTCCTCTTTCTCTAATGACTGTTCCTCCTGTCTGTTCTGACACAGTGCCGGTGTGGGTCGTACAGGCACCTTCATAGCCATCGACAGGCTGATCTTCCAGATTGAGAGGGAGAGTCTTGTTGATGTGTATGGCATCGTCAATGACTTACGTATGCACAGAACGCTTATGGTACAAACGGAGGTAGGTCACTGGACACCAAGACACCATTTACTCATTGTCTCCTTTAATAGAAACGTTGTTAGTGACTGATTCAGTGTTCGTTAACGCCACAGGATCAGTACGTGTTCTTGAACCAGTGTGCAATGGACATCATCAGATCCAGAACTGGAACCAACGTGGACCTGATCTACCAAAACGCTGCTGCACTGTCTATTTACGAAAATATACAACCCAAGAGAGGTTTACTCAAAAAATGACCACAATGCATAGACCCGGGCAACAATTCTCACTCTTCTAAGATAGACATTTAAATTTATTTTTATATGCAGCTTTTTTATTATTATGTAATTCCTCAGGCCAATTTTTCTGGTGTTGTTGAAGAAACTGTACATGGTGATGATATGATGATGACATAGTGATCTTTTTATTCCCGATAAATCTTTTATGCTTTTTATATTTTTGTATCTTTATGTTTTGGTCAAGTAATATTTTGTGGCAGATGTATCAGTTAGTTTGTTTATACCCATGTTTGAAAGCTTAGACTTCGACCTAGAATGTGAATTTTACTGATATTACCACACATATGACCACCCAATGACCACCAGGGACTCCTGCTTGCTATAGAAAGTCACATTATCTCTTTTGGCACTTTCTTTCTTACAACCAATAGGTGGCGCACTTCTATCATTTTACTGTAAATAATTGAATCTCCCCCTGAAAATTATTACGTATTTAAATGTAATCTGCTGAGCGTGCACTGGATGCATTTCTGCTGTTGTACAACTCTTTTTATACATGTATTGACATGTCATTTTGTAATGAAAGAAAGTAATGAAAGTGTTGAAAGAAAATATTTAAAAACATACATTTATGAAGATATTCTACTCTCTACTCCATCTTGAAGGACTAGGCTGGAGTAAATTTGTGTTTACTCAAATAAAATGTGACTTTTCTCCTTCTTACAAGGATAGTGATCAAATACAATTAGAGCATAGACTTCCGTTGTGGTTAATAGGTGCCTTATTGTCAACGCCGATTAATGTATTCTGAGGAAGTAGGACGCTGAATAAATGAAAGCACACCAAAAGGCAAGCGTATATGGAAAACCACATACATAAATCAACCATGTCACTTTTGGATGATTTATTGGGAATGTAGTTAAACAATATTTTTACACCGATCTTGTCTTTAATGGTCAGTCTAAACAACAACTCAGGTACTGAAGCAATGCATCAGCAAGATATGGAGTCTGTCTGTGAAGCCTACTGAATGTGGGACAGAGGGGTCTGTTATTCTGTTAGTCCCCTTTTCTCTGCACTGTACACACGTGTAAGAGAATAACAACATTATGTCACTTCCTGCTGCGTATCTTATCTACTGTATCCATTCCTGAAACTGTTTGACCCCCAGGAGGAACCAAAACTCCTGTTTTCAGCTCCTAAAGAACAGGGTTTGCCATTAGGCAGGTCTGGCTGTTAGCATATAGCAATTGCTTATCTTCGAGATGTATGTCCTGTTTTGAAGCCTATTTGTGTTTTGTTGTATGATGTTTGATAATGTACTAGTTATGTTTTTGAAAATCTGTTATTCGAGATATTGACTATTTAAATCTACTGAATTATGTTTTTGTACAATGGAAACCGTAAATCAATTATTTTGTTGTGATATATCACCAATCTGTCAAAGGAAATTGATTAAATATGCTATTACACTCTATATACGGTCTTTATTCTTTTCACCCCCTCTTTTTATACATTTCCTCTACATAAAAAAAATATCTTTCCATGGATTATTACCAAAAGACAAATTTGTCATTTAATGAATCGACTTCAAAGCAGCATGCAAATCAGTGTGATGGAAAAACAAATGTATAACTGACACTAAAACAGCTGCTCGTGTCATAAAACCATCCATGACCTGGGTAACAAAGTAATTATGTAAAAACAGTTTCATTTCCCTCACGAAAATGGTGGATCAAAGGCAGGAATACAACTGTCAGGAATAGATGGCCTTCTGCAGGAGCGATGTGGAAGACCTCTGCATTATTCAACACGGCTATGACTGTTATGGACAGATAAGTGCGCCCTCAAAGAATAAATAAATAATAGGAGTCGTTTCTGAATCTTAGGCCTACTGGTAGAGACAAAGACAGGCTGCAGTTTTCAAAGGCCTATTTGCCAGGAACAGACAGACCGATGCCACTTCAACTATTTCAAAGAATTTTAGCAGGAATGATGAATTTTGCTGGCCTGCAAGTCATGACATTGCATTAATAGAATAGCAGCAGCATCTAACTATCTTACAATGCATGGCCTACACGTTGGATACAAAAATGCATTATATATTGCTACATAGATAAAACGGAGGGCTGCAAATCAAATGACCATGCAACACTATGTTCATATAATTGATTATTTTGTTGTGTGTATTGGCATATAGGACCTAGACCCTACAGGAACTTTCTGCGATGTCTGAGTTGCACAGTGCAGGAAACAACAATGTGTACTATTTTATTTGACTGTGTCAGAAGATTGTAGTCAGTTGAAACTAAAGAACAGTAAATCATTTCTCGTTTAGAGAATTGCGAGCCACATTAAGTACGCATTAGAGTGTACATGATGAGTAAACCTGAAACAGTTGTGACAAACTGTTGACACTGGAGGCGCTACACCCTTCAGGGATCCATTCCGACTCGACCGCTCCGTCCAGACGTCTGCGTGCACACTGACTGGTCCTCCGCTCGTCGCGCCGCCCGGAGAGCCAGGGCAAGGCAGCTGTCGTAGAGGGTAGCGGATTCTGGGTCGCTACGTGGAAATAGGTCCGAAACAGCTGTATGTGCACGACCGATAACGACCAAAAGTAAGTTTGTTTAAAGGTATTGATATGATTATACATCGGCAACATGGGGAAAAACAGAATAGCTCTTTTTAGTCAACGTTACCGTTATAGTTGCTTTTGTGCTGTAACTACGTGCTAGCTAACATTGGTTAGCAACGTATAAATAGCATTATGTCATTTCTTCATTTCTAAGATTCAGCCCTTTACTGAATTCGACTAATAAAGAACATACAGACATTTGGATAGTCAGCTCAGTGTTGATGAAAAGATTATTGATCTGCCTTGCTCGTTATGTGGTCACTGGGGTCGCTAGTACCCTACAAGCTAAAGTCTTCCACGATAGCAAGTTAGTAGGCTGAGAGAGGATCCTGAATTGTAGCGTTATCCCGGTCTACTGCAACTACTGCACAATTTCCGGTGTCTTACTTCCTATGAGCTGTGCAGTCGCTCCAGGGACTGTTAACTAGGTAACAGTCCCCGGAGCGAGAAGAATAAGAACATGACAAGAATAACAACGACAAGGAGAATAATTATTGCGTTTTAACGAAATATTTGACAATGCAATATCCAAAACATGGATAGCCCTCTATCGAAAGTCCCTCCCGCTCTCTCGCTGCTAAACCCATGTAACTGAAAGTCCCGCCCTATGTCTTGCCAGTAACGCTCATTTGGAGCATCCCGTTCCAGGCGTTCCGTCGTGAGATGAGAACGCCTGGGAACGAGGTTAGCAAGTTAGTGGAACGGATGCCCCATGCGGTGTTTCACTGCCTGTCACTTGTTAGCATATCAACGATTTTCAACATAAAGGTTGCGTGTGACAAAAAAGGGCGTACATATTGATATACGTTGGCTTTAGTAACCGGTATCCGAGGATGGTTTGTAGACATGCCATAAACGAATAACAACATTGGTTTGAAAACCATTACCGCATAATAATCCGTACTAACCCCTGAACAACCATTGGTTATACAATTTGAATACATTTTATTATCATAATAGCAGTTATACATTGTTGGCACTTATTGAACTGAATAAGGTGCAGGGGGATTGTACGAAATTTACAACCGCTATAACGTGTGTAATCTACGCAGTGTAGGCCAAGTCATACTGTATGTGCAACAGCTGTATATTTAATCATGGGTGTAACCTCTTATGACATGATCAACCAGCGATGGTTGATAGTAAGCACGCTTACTTGTACTTCTTTAAACCTACATTACTTAGCTACTGTTGAAAACAAAGCCTGAACAATCTCAGCACGTTGTAGCTATCTTGATGAGACGATTCATCATGAGTTGAAATGTACTTGTCTGGTTTGACACACTTCATATAGTTCTACTGTAGTCTTATATTTGTAAACAAATGAAGAACCGGATAACGTAATCCGTAGTCAGTGTAGTCAAAGGATTACAATGATGTATGATAAAATTGTCTTTGTATGTGTATGGAAATTATTTCGCATTCAAAGTTAAGCTTATATCTATACTATAGACCTATTTACCATCGTTCATATGACCTATTGTATTGTTCCCTGATAAATGCATTGCTTTCTAGATTGTACTTTCTCATGTTTTAAGGTCATTGTTATAAGACGGTTTAGTATTGACCCAGTGCCTGCTTTGCCACTCTAATCCAATACAAAGCTTTGGCCTTGCACATATCGGACCATGCCATTTAATTGCATCGGCCTTTAAGCCTATCTAGTAAACTTGTGGCTTTTCATGGAAGGAATAAGTGTCCTAGTGAATGTGGAAAAGTCCACAAGATTATAGAAGACTATAGTTTATTTTACCAGCAAGTAACCAACAGGTGTCTTCTGTTAAACAGTCTGAATGCAGAATTTGAGACCAAAAGCATGTCGGATGATTTCTAATGAACACATGATTATTATGTCAAGCGTTGTGATCAAGGTCACATTGCTGAAATGAATGTCAAGATCTTGAATTATGGATTTTGTGAAGCTCATCTGCGGAGTCACAGGTCTTTCTAATGAATCCATGCATATCAGAAGGCGGCCCATTGAAATTGAGGTGATGCTTGGCACAAATCCTTCATCTATAAGAAGTAGAGTGTTAAAGGACTCGTCCTCCTACAGTAGTACACATGTATATAATACGCTTCCCAATCATCATCTTATCATGCTTTTACTACTACTAGCTTTATGACTGATTATGTGTTTCCTGAAATGACATTTCTGTACGACAGGCTGTGGTCTTCACTAAGGGAGTGTCCCTCTCCAGAGCTTTGTGACATGGCTCAGTGCTGCAGCTATGCTCCAGAGCCCTTCAGGCTAGTGGGTGAGAAGCTAGGCCTGGGCGATGAAACCATAACAATAATTATTGCAATATAATTCTCCTCGATAGAAATATAAGGAGAATTCGATAAAGTTCGATATCATTATTTTCTGTGGTTGCGTAGCATGCACAGAAATCGCAGACATCATGTTGACGGTTGCGAAAGAAAGCAGAGTGAATGGTTAATGATTGTCCCTGTAAACACTGGCGACGAAAATGAAAACCGCACTGTCTAAATGGTGCACACACGTACATTGGCGATCGCATCATTTTCATGAATAATCCTGGGCATATGGATATGCCACGCTGGCACTGCAGAGCGTATTGCAGGCGAAACCTTTGCGTCAATCCTTTGTCAATTATATAGTGATGGAAATTGTCTATGTATTTTCTAGTTGTGGTTATCTGCCACATAATGTAAATTTTTAAAATACTTGATAATGAAAGAATGTTATATGGCATAAGATGTATGTATCAATTTATTCATATTTTACAAAGTTAGTAAATGGGCTAGCCTATACTTTAGATTGCAGTATCAGTATTGGAACGGAAACGAAAAAGTGGTTTCCTACTTTTAACCACATTTAACCACATTTTTCTGGTTTCTTCAGCTGTCACTCGGGAGCAAAAAATAGCCTTTAAACTTGACAGAAATAATGAATATATATATATATATATATATATATATATATCTCTTGATAATTATCGATATTGACTGATATGAAAAATATTATTGTGATAACATTTTTGGGCCATATCACCCATCCCTATGAGAAGCTCTCTCTCTCTCTCTCTCTCTCTCTCTCTCTCTCTGACCTCAGACAACATGCTCCTTATATACTGGCTTAGCACATTGTGTCAAGTAGAGCTTAGGGATGAAACATTGTAATTTTTTTGTAGGAATTACTAGGTTATTAATATGATGCTAATGTTTTTCCCTTAACCTTTCTTGGCTTTAAAGGTTAGTGAATTAAATGTGATGCAGTTCTCTGAGTTCATTAGACTGGTATGGTTGAGTAAAATGAATACCTGACTGCCTGAATCTGCTTGGTCATCATATCCACCTAATTTATGTGTTTTGTTATGTTCTGTGAATAGGGTAAATGCTGAAACTATAGCTAAATTTCTCAAAACTCTACACACAAAGCACAGCAACAGTTAACCTTTTGCCAAAACTACACACATCTCTTGCAAAATGCATTCAAAACCTGTACTGCATGTTCTCTCTTCTCAGAACTGACTGTTTCATCAAAATGATTCACACAGGCCTCATATGAATAGGTCTTATTGAGTATTGATTTCACACTGGTGCGATAAATTAAAAAACACAGCCATCAAAATACTATATATATGTTTTGGCCTCATGAGGTCATGTTACATATTCAAGTGTACAAATTCATTTTTTTCAAGTTTTACAGTAGTTTTCTATTATTTTCGGGGGTCCCAAAATAGGCTCCAATTTTACAGTAAATATAAAGACTGTTGCCATGATACAATACAGTAAATAGTCATTCTAATTCAGTACACTACAGCAAAGTGTGTGAACTGTTATCACTTTGTTGTTATTGTGTGTGATACAATGCACATTTACTGTATTGTCCTGCCAATGAGGTCCACTGGGGCTGCACTCTCAACCCAGGTTCCATCATGAGTCATACTGAACATTGTTAGAAGTTTTCCTTAGTATCAGTGCAATTAGGAGCCAAAATAGATCAAATGTTTGTGTCTTCTCAAAACTCTAAGAAAATGTTTAGACTGTCAGTCTGGACAATGGATATAATGATCTGAGGTCTCTTTCATGCGCTGACAGATAATCGAAAAAGGTTTGCCAATTGAGTGTAAGCAGGTGTGGTGTGAGTGAGACCAATTTGAAGGCCAGTGTTTTACATGTGAACAAACAAATTGTGCTAAATGATGAGATTTTGTGTGTAGATTTGTACAAAAATGTGATTTAGAATTGCTATTTAAGTGAAAACAAAGGAATTGTGCTTAAAGTTTTGCAGAAATAGATGTTGTTGACACACGACTTTGAAGTTTTCACCATTGTGTGTATAGTTCCAGTTTTAGTGTATAAACAATTGAGAAAATCTGAAATACATGCTATTATTTCTTGCTATTATCATTATTATTAATATGCTATTCTTATTGGTACCCAGGCATCCACCAGATTTAATATAGCCTATTTCATGCTTTGTTTCTTATTAAGCTACTTTACATGAACAGTGGCCATCATATTGTATGAATACTGTATGATCTTGCATATAGTCTGCACAATTATAGCATTGTAGCTAATTGGCTGATAGACATGAGGCACTGTTAAGTACTTTCACATAGCTAATCAATGGTTATTGCCATACCTACCCTATTTTTGAATCAGACATATTTCTGTCAATGTAAGGAGATTCCAAATAGATTCCTACACCAGCCAATGAATGTTACACTACATAGAACGTATTTTTCAAAATGTCTGTCTTCCTGTACGTCGGCTGGTCTTTCTCTCAGACAAGCTAACCTCTGACCCCTCTCGCGGGTCTCGGGGCCAGGTGGTCTTAGCCGCTGTGTATTTATAGAAGCCCTCTGAGATGGTAGACCCACCGGTATTATTCTGCCACAGGTCGAAGAGAACCTTTACACTTTTGCCTCTGCAATCGATATCCGCCTCTCACTCACTCCAGGCCTAACAAAGGGACTGCCACTTTGTACGTGTGACCAATTTCACCCGTGGCCCTTTGTTTTGAGTGTTTGGTAATAAACACACTACAAAAATGTTATTATATTTTAGTTTTATCTTTGAAACTTGAATGTGATGCTAAGGCTATTTACACAAAGTTTAAAACATATGTACTACAAACTGGCTTTGAGATTGCTTTGCAATATTCAGTAAATTCACGAGAGTGAAATACAGACTGAAACAAAGTTTGCAGAGATGCATTTCATGGTGTTCTGCCTTTTTATGAAAACAATGTTTAACTCTGGTAGACTGGATCTCTATGGCTATCACCGTTCAGTTGTATCCCTTTGACAGGGCTGTCATTGAAACCACAGTGTATTGTAGGATTTCAAATTGTTGGTTGAATGCAGCGTATCATTAGACTATTATTAGGCCCTGCCTGATAATTACGGTGCCGCCACAAACATCAATTTAATCAAGGCTAAGTAGTTACTAAGCGCTTCACTTGTCATCTGTTTTCTACGTTTCTTAAAAGGCGCTCTGTGGCGGTGTTGGTGGTTGTGGAGGTAGGGATGGTGTTGGTGGTTGTGGAGGTAGGGATGGTGTTGGTGCTTGTGGAGGTAGGGATGGTGTTGGTGCTTGTGGAGGTAGGGATGGTGTTGGTGGTTGTGGAGGTAGGGATGGTGTTGGTGCTTGTGGAGGTAGGGATGGTGTTGGTGCTTGTGGAGGTAGGGATGGTGTTGGTGGTGTAGGCAACACAGAAATATTAAAGTTGGATGTTTTGTAATCTACAGTTTTAACTGCATGCCAACAGCTTCTGCTTTATGAAAAGTGCAGGCATTTGTCACTGTTAACAAACACTGTTTTGTTATGAAAGAGATGACAGTGAAAGGCTTTATTGCATCATGATCTTGACATGAGGCTGGTAAAGCCTTGGTTTGGAGGGCCACCATGGCTCTGTACCAGGCTCTGTGGGATTGTCTCAGACTTCACTTGGCACTCTGTCTGGGATTATTCTGGCATTGTCATTATTAAGGACATGGGAACATTTATCATGGTAAACATCATCATTGACTCAATATTCAGCATAATGTAAATGTGCTTCTTATCACTTTTAAGCTGCTGTTGGTAAGATTCGAGAGTTATAAAGAGAGAGAGCGGAAGAGAGCAAGATTGTTAAACTAAAATCGGAGGTCGACAGCAGATCACACCACAATAAAACTGATCGGTATCTGCCCCAATAATCCTTATTTGTGCATCCATGGTTGGTGTAGCTATTAAAGCTTACATCAAACACTAAGTATTTAGTTTCAGCTTTTTTCTAAGGGTGCTCCAATGTGGTCTCTATAAAGGCTGACCAGATGAGCTGATCAGATGCCATTTATGAGCATCAGAAACGGAGCTGGCTAAATCTAGGAGCGCATAAAGAATTTTAGGGGCGCAATGAAAATTTATCAAATAATGTGTTTTTCCTTAATATAGGGATACAAGGAGACATTTACAAGCAAAATTATTTCATTTATTTGCATACAAAAAGTACACTACAGTACTAAAAGTACACTTTTAAGTGAACACATAGAGCAACTCAGGAGCTCATATCAGTATGGTGTTTTCAAAACTGCAAATGCAGGGCTCTGCGCTGACTTTTTCCCCTGCGAGCACTGTGCTCCTGTTGAAAGGGGCACAGTCACAAAAGTAGGGACACAACTAAATATAGGGGAGAGTCAAAATAGAGGGATTAATAAGAGTTTATTTCACTCTTACAATAAAGAATAGTTATATTTGGCTGCTGTCATTTCTAGTTAAGTGATACATGAACAATACAGATTTTCAAACAAACTCAAATCGCAACCCTATCTGTGTTCCAGGAGCATGTTCCAGGACATCCATTTGAATTAATGCGATTCTGTGCCCATTCTTATTTGCAGCAAAGTAAAAGTATGCAACCGTAGGCCTACTGTAATGCTGTGAAGAAACCCATTCCAGGTTTTCGCTTAAGCCACTCCGGTTGGAAGTGCGCTCCAGTTCCGGGGTTTAACACGGACTGACATACAGGGGACCGGGAGAAATGCATTGGCAGCTGCTGCTTATGTTCAGGTGTATAAGTATGTCATAAGCTTTACATCACAATCAAATCTGAACCTATGTGTTGGACATTACAGGAACTAATTTTAAAAGGGGGAAACATAACAATGTAACAAGTCACTGCACTGATATTTTGTTTCTCACCACAAGCGCAGCGTTATCATTCATTTAGTATCTCTCCAGGTGAAATATAGTCCCCGGAGTTTGTGTTTTGATTTTGGACGAGCCGGTGCATCACCAGCTTCCAACTCCTGGCATAACGTTAGCGTGAACACCCGGTCTCTACGGGTGTTCACGACATGTGGCTTCACGTTGCTGCTCGTTAAATGAGGCTAAACATATTTGTGAACTGCACCTCCCAACTTCTATTGGAATGTGTGAAGTGTGATATTGGCGCCTATTTCCTTGGTCAGTCGGTCACTTTCACGTACCATCAGGATCTTTTGGATATTTTTTTATATTTTTTTTATACACTGCTGGGTCCACCAAATAAATACCCTTGCACTGAAGTGCTTATCGTGACTGTGCCATCATTTTTAAAGAGTGAAACCCACACTTGCCAATAAATCAACATTTCTCATCTCTTTAATTTTAATACTTAATATACAATGTTGTTAACAATAGTTAAATATATAAATTATGCTGCACGATAAATAGACCCCGTGATCGGTAATGGCCGATACTGCTTCCAGTGATCGGCTGATTGGAGCGCCCTTACTTTTTTCCTGTTTAGACATTTTTTTTACACTTTTTAAAGAAAGGTTGTGAAAACAGTATTGATGAGGTATTGGCATTGAATCCCAGGTATTGTTACTAATATTGAAGTTAGTTATATTATACATTTAGTTACATATTTTGTTATAGATGGATTGAGCTATAATAAAAAAAAGCCTTTTTTTTCATCTTAAAATATTACACCAATATAAAAATATAAACTATGCTATGAATCATATCAGCAAATTAAGATTGAAAACATCTTACTCATGTTGGCTCATCGTTGCCTTAGTGCCTGTCAAGCGTGTGCCCCTTGAGAGAATGCACGTGGTTGTGCTACTCTGGGGGGATCTTCCGTTGGGGTACGGTGTGTTGGATTACACTGGTGAGGTGGATGGGTACACATAAAGACCTCAGGTTGCACTGCATTGACAGTTTCTATCGCACACTCACACAGGGTCTTGGCACCTGACTACTGTCCGAACAAACATATGGTGGCTAAATATAAACGTCACCTCCTTTACTTTCTATTTGCAGATATATTCTTATAATAGTAACAGTTTTCAATAGCATTCCTCTTAGCTTGCTGTAGGTTGTTGGATTGGCCACTCTACCAGGGTAACGTTAAGAGAAACCTCTTTAATGTCTTCCTGGTTTGAAGACCTGAAGCATGGCAAGCAATGTTTGCAGTTTATGTTATATTTTGTGGCTGGTGATTTTCTGTTTCTCTCCTGTATGTGATATGTGTGTTTTTTAAGTGGCCTTGTGAAATGTGCTCTGGTCATGTGGTAACACGCTCTTGCGACAGCAATGTGTTTTCGGTTAGGATTCCTTTGGTGGCATAAGAAGTACTTTCTCACAATAAGCAGGTTTAAATGTTTCTAGCGGGCACCTTTCAGTTTGTTCCCCTCCTTGTGTTGCGCCTGGGTTGCCCCTCAATTCCTAGTGGACATGCAATGTAGAGGAGGTGAAAAAGACAATTTGATGCTCTTTGTCTTTCCTGGGTAAATGCAGGTTGAATAAAATATAAGCTTATGTGTCCTCTCAATTTGACATTTTAAAATGCGTGTATGGTTGTTTCAACTAAACTGTACTCTCACAGAGACATACATTTTTGGCTTTGGTTTGAACTAGTGGTGGACGATAAATCAATATTATTCACAATAAAATCTGCCTCTAACGATGATATTTTTTTAAAATACATTTCCGGTGTTTTCGATATACATAATTTACAGCATCATTCACTGATTCAGTGCAATGCGGTCAAGCAGAATACAATAGGCTTTGTCAGTGCGTGATGCGTACTGGCTAGGGATGCAAGAAATGCCAAAAAGTCTAATCGAATTCATGGTCCAAATCTACTTGTGTACTCGTTTTGTAGGCTCTTTTTAATTTCTTTCTTTAGTTTCCACCAATGTACACGTATCGAAAGTCAGTTTAACCTGTATTATAATGTAATGCACATAGATTGTAATATATGTACATTACACCCACACCGGAACTCCACTGGCCATGCAGTTTTTTTAACATGCTTTTTACTGTTGTAGAGCTAGCGGGATATACTTCTAAACAGCCATTTTAATGTTATATCCATTGGTGACATTTTGAAATGTGAGACGTATCCGGTTTAATTGCATTTTAGTTAGGCTATTGTTTAGGGCAGGGTACTTTGTAATTCGCCTATTGTGTAGAAATATTGACCAAACGTTTTCTTTCTTCTGGAATGGAACTTCCGTTTTCCCTCAGCACTGGCTTGTCAGATATTGTCTTTTTTTTATTCTGCTTTTGTCAATTAAATGAGACTTGAAGGGGAATTTTAATTCAGAGTAAACACCTACGGCGTAGGTATGCTTCAGTGAGTCAAGTATAGTCCGCTGAAAGTAAAAAATTCTGCAACATCTGGTGCTTTATGATGTGAAGATGATGAAACAAATCAATGACTCACTGTTTCGACTCACTGGACTTCTTCCCGACACTGGGTCCCATAGTGAAGAGGACATAAAGGCAGGAACAGTATCCTTACGTTGCGTCTCTTGCCTCTTGATTTCTTCAGATAATAATTTAGTTATTTTCTGTTTCTGCTGCTAGTAGTGCCTGACCCAGCTAAACAAGTCCCATGGCCGAAAATCTATCATCCTTTGACACAAATCATATTCAAGAGAAAATTGATAATTCAGAATAATTATCTGGAAAATGGCACAAACCCCACTGCCTATTACATTCTCTTATTTACTTTTGGATGTCTATTGCTAGCAACCAACTTGAACGATGCTACATGCTATTCCCACCTGGGAGCTGCTGGAGTGATTCCATCAAGCCAAGTGTTCTTAAAGAGCATAGATGGGGATGAGGAACATGGAGGTGGAGTAGATAGCTGATGAGATACTTGACTTTAAAAGGGCTGTGTTCCTTCAGAAGTCAAAGGAGATCCGTAATCAGGGCAATGTCTGTCCCCTATGTCTGTGTTGAGCTGTTTTAGTACGTCTGGTTATTTGTGGGTTGGGTAATTTGTGTCTCTCGTTATGCTTCGGTTGAGTCACCTGCGAACCTCAATCTTCCTCATTAATTAGGATCACTGGTATCTTAAGCAAGTCTGGTGGACTGTGTGATGTTTTTGTTTTGTTATAATCAAATGTAAATTCAGAGGTTAAAACATGGAGATATATGGCCATTAAATGCAAGAAAATGGAAATGCAAATGTTGACATTGCCGGTCATATTCACTACATCATGTACATAAATTAATAGGGCTGTACCCTAAAATTTTAGTAGTCCAATCATCATTCAGATAGCCAAGAGTCAACTCAAATTATCTAAGTTGATGTGCATTAGAATAACCCAATAAAACAGGAAATAGAGGCATAAGATACAGGAATTGCATGACATATTGTTCATGAGAAAGAGAAAATAATTATGACATGAGACCTAATGCTTCATGAGGAGACATTTCATGTTGGATCTAACCAGAGATCCAAACATTAAAAAAAACCTTGACGGTTGAAAGTTCCACAACGGCGATCTTAATGTCAGCTATCTGAACGAGCTAACTTACTCAAAGTCTTGTTTTATATGCACTTGATTGTATGTAACACACAATATGAATCACCACAACAAATTTTTGACATATTTATAACGAATCGTTGAATAATCATTGAACTGATGAATTGGAGTCAACTTTGAAAATTAAGCAAAGAGTCAGGGCATTCTTCCCTGATTGGTTCGGGGGAATCCATCTTGCCTTGTCAATTCAAAGGTGCGCAAATGCAACACTTCTCAATGGCGGAGAAACGTCTTGCTCTCTTCTGCTCTTTTCTGCTCTCTTTCTTTACAACTCTCGAGTCTCGAACCTACAGTAGCTTTAATGTATCTGAAGCTAAAATCTAGGCTAATACGGGAAGACATTTTGACCCAGAATATGATGCAGTTTGCTCCTAGTCCCATGACTACAATGATCTGCCTCGACCAGCCCTTTATTTCCTCATGGGCGCTCAAATTACTGGACCTGCAGTCAGCCAGGATCACAGCCTCATTTATGATAGCAACACTACTTTATTACAATTTGGTCAATTATTACATTTTGGACCTTCACTCTTATTTCTCCTGCTGTTTGCACACTGACTCATTCTCCCACTCCATATAAGGTGTCCTCACCAGACCTGCTTAAAGACATGTTCAGGCCTAGTTGTTTTTTTGTTATTGCTTCATTTACTTTATGCAATGTTTTATTTCACTTGAACCTTTTTATTATCTCATTCTGTTCTATTTCCTGCCTGATCCTTCCTTCTCTCTTGATCCCTCCTTCTCTCTGTTTCTCGCCCCGCCTCTCAGTGCTGTCAGATCAGGGAATCTCTTTTAGTTTACATCTTATTTAGGTTAGATATACTCCAGGCCTTTCTCCTCGGTACCGTGGTGGGATTTAAAGGCACAGACTTATTTCCCACTTTCCAGCCTCGTCACGGCTCTGGCGTGAACACTTCCTCCTCGACTGGTTTTCGGATGAGCTGTTTAGGCCATATTGTGTTGACACATAGCATTACTCCGTCATGGAAACACTAGTAAAGGTTCAGGAGACACGCCCTACTGTTGCTTGTTTCCATGCTTAGTTATGATATTAATATGCAACAAACCGTGAGTTCTTAGTGTGATTTGGGCTATGGCTGGGCGATATGGCCAAAATCCTCTATCCCGATATAGGTAATTTAATTTAATATCTCTAACGATATATAGCATGTTTTCTGGTAATTAAATAAATATATAGTCTATATAAAATAACCACACGGTAAAGCCTATTTTTGTATACTCCTGTGTGAATTAAATACTTGACAAATGAAAAGAACTAGTGCAAAATGAACAGTTTCAAGTGAAACTATAGAGAAAAACAATATATAGGCCTAGCCTACAATATGAACATTCTAAATATCAAAGGTAAACATAAAACTGTTTAGCAGCAATTAGGGCTGGGCGATATGGACAAAATCAAATATCGATATTTTTGACAAACACATTGATATTGCGACAATATTGTATGGATGACTATTGGTGCTTTCACTAAATATTTACACAATGAGATTTTTGATAAATATTCATCAGTAATGTGGATATAATGACCAAGTGGGTAACGACAAAAAATATAACAGCTAGAACAGCCTGGTAAGTTTAGAAAATTATATCACTTTACTGTAATGCAGCCTTTTAAACCAGGAAAAGACAACACTTATGCCATATCACGATATTAGGATATCCAAAATCTTCATATCACGATATCGATATAATATCGGTATATTGCCCAGCCCTGAATTGGGCTGTATTGAACAACATGAAATCTACTACAGAACTAATCCAAATAGTCCACACTAGGCGACTGGGAACATGCAGGGGTACACACATGAAGACTCTACTATCTGATTATCACTAGGCGACTGGGAACATGCAGGGGTACACACATGAAGACTCTACTATCTGATTATCACTAGGCGACTGGGAACATGCAGGGGTACACACATGAAGACTCTACTATCCGATTATCCGCGCAGAATTCCAGCTTTCTTCTTTCACCAACCGATTGTGGTATTTCTTGCACAAAATGTTGAATAGACATTGCCAGAGTTCGACCTGTTCTCCATCGCTGGTGTCAGAGGAATAGCTTCGTAGGACATAGTTCTTGACACGTTTGTAGAACTTGTAGAAATTGTAGAAACTGTAGCAGTTGTTGTGAACAGTGAAAACCCAGTTCATTCCGCCTTCTTCCTCTTGACCTCACATCTCATTGACTGTTCTTGATCTCAAATGTCATTGACTGTTGCCAGCAAAATCGGCAATCTCAGTCTCAGTGCCCCCACACTACGTGATAATATCAAACCGGTTTTGATACACAATCAGAGCAATCAGAGCTGCCCCGATTTCCCCCTCCCCCCCTTCCTCTCCGGCCGAGTCAGTCGGCCCTAGAATCTGTGGGTTTGTCGCCTAGTAGGTAGGAGTCTTTAGTACACGGCTATTGCAAATTTTAAATATCAATATACATCCCTCCTATGTTTAACCACACCCTAATATCCTGTTTTACTGTTTTCCTAATGTGTCACATGATGGAAGAAAGCTTGTTGTTCACCCTGGTCTTTAACACCGTCTGCACTTGTCAATGCAATACTCTCAAACAAGAAGAGGTTACTTAGCGTCTGTGTGCTTGTGAATCTCGCGTGAGGCGTCGTTCTAAACCATAGATGTATTGACTCTGTAAACATTGCTTACTCGGAATAGAATCCTGGTTCCTTCTTCAGAAAGTGTCAATTCGAATTGTGATATTTTGAAGGTTACCTCTATACTCGCTTGTATCAGAAGCAAGTGTCAGTGTTAGGGAGCTGTCGTGGGCCAGTGGCACCATGACTCTTTTTGAACAGTGGTTGAGTGTTGGTGTGGAGTGTTGCACGGATGCTGAGGCCACGTAAACAGCCTGTCTGTGTGGCTCCAGGGGGATGTTGGCAGCTCCTTGCTTGGGTTCCCTGACAACAGTAACTGAACAGTGCGCCTCCCTCCTCAGCACAGTCCCTGGTGGTGTGACCAGGAGGAGTTGAGACAAGAGAGGGGAGGAACAGGACATCCAGGAGTCTATGTCTATCTGTGCATCCGAGGGGCTGCCAAGAACGATTGTTCAGATCATCGGTTATTCTGATGGATTTTTGATTATTCATCATGGTAATTCATTAATCGTTAGACTTGAAATGGATGGCATTTACAGGGATGGAATAGGCTAATACATATCGAAGAAGAAGAATATCGAAGAGTCACATTTTCTGTTGACTATGCTGATAAATTTTTACCACCCTATTGTATTCTGTGCGAGTAAAAGTGAAATTCTCTCTCTCCAGGTGAGATCGGCAGCTTCAGCAGAGGCTTCTGGATGCTGTGCCTCCTGTGGCTCAGGTGAAAGGTAAGCTGAGCTCTCACCTGTCCGCCTCCACTCATGAATAAAACACAAAATGCCTGTAAGCATCGCAGCATATTGGAGGAATATAATTAGATACTAGGAGCGCTACCTAATGCAAACAAAATCGTCTTTTCATTGTAAATTGTCAGAGCTGTCCTATAGGAATTAATTTAATTGACTTGCACTGTTCATGGGCTAAATTATTTTTTTTAACACAAATAAAACAGCTAACATTATTAGACCTGAGCATGGCTTTTTCAATGGCTGAATCTCTGAAGTCTTTTTTGACAAGTTTCCCCCTGAAAATTGTTGTTCCTGGGAAGATGCCTAATGGAAGATGCCTACATATCTGGTACTGAAGGGGGCCTTCTTGTAGCTGGCCTTGGCAGAGGTATGTGCTCTACTGAAGACATTTTGTAGTGATTTCCGTGAGGTTCAGTTTCTTTTGGGTCATCTATTTAAAAAAAACCTGCTGGACTTCAGTACCCTAGCGAACCATCATACTGCGTGTATGTAAGCAAACGCTCCTTCAGATCCTGGGGGCTAGTAGATAAGATAGAAAAGGGATGGCCTCATTTAGTAAAGAAAGCAGGCTAGAGATAAATAGGGCATGTCTCAACTGGTAGTTCATTGACTAAACATGTACCTCAGTTGGTTTATTTTTAAATGTGTATCCTCTACTCTTTCTGGGGACCACAGACCTTGGTTAGGGGAGCACTGCCCACGCCTGTAGTCCTCTTTCCTAGCTGGTGATTCAGAGTTTGTTTGGATAGCAGGAGGCAGAATGTGGCTACGTGGGAGCACTGAATGGCTTTGACAGAGCGGAGATGTGCAGCTTACAGGGTGTGTCAAAATGTATTTGAGTTTAAACGGAGCTAGCGCTTGGGGTTTTCTGGGGACAGCTGGCTGCAGAATAATGCGAGATGTGCAAAGTCCCAGAACAGGTCTTTTGCCAGAAGGGACATTCTTTTTTCGAGAAAAGTAATGTTCTGATGACTAGTTACCATGTTTTTTCTCTCTTCCTCTTGCTCTCTTTCTCTTTCCCTGTCCATTTTGCGTGTTATTTTGTATTTTTTTGCAGCCTTCGAGGCGGCCAGATGTTAAGCACAGCTGCTTGTTGGGATTAAATGGATGAACCTGGGTTTACTCTAGACTAGAAGCGCTGGCACCACTGAACTACCTTTGACCGCCGGTCATTTTAACCGTTTTTGTTGTAGTATCCCAAGATGCCACTAGATGGTACATTGTACCGCACTGCACTACTCATAAAAAAGTTGTAGTAATTTATTGGGTTTATTGGCGAGTAGAAACAACACTCATAATATGTGGACGTCAGAACACATGAATGTCATGTTTGACTTGTCACTGGCGATAGATAAAAACAATATGAAGCAGTCGTATCAACAGTGTTTCCCATACATTGATTTTGGGATCAACATTTACCGCCACATTTACCTTTTTTATTTAAATCTTTTGTCAAAAGCCTTCGCCGTTGTGCAGTCATGCATTGTTGTTGAGTCTGTATAAAATAGGTTCGTTCACCAACGTTTGGTAGCTGGCCTGGGTAGGCGGAGTTCTCCACGTGTTTGACAAGTTTTACAATAATGACCGCCTGCCAAGAATGTTCCGACTTCAAAAACTGAAAGTAAAACGTATAGCAGCATAGCGCTGCTGTGGTGGTGTATAAAAATAGTCACACATCTAGCAGCTTATGCAGTTTGAACATCGTTTTTTTTTAAGTTAGAAAGAAATTGGATATTCAACAGATTCACGCTCTGAATTAGCGGTATCCCTCTGAACTAAAGATGCGATCACCGGTATGAGTCCCGTGTGTCTAGCGGTGTATACCTGCCCAGGAGACGGTATGAGTCCCGTGTGTCTAGCGGTGTATACCTGCCCCGGAGACGGTATGAGTATAGTCTATAGAGCTATCGTTTGGTCAATAGTTCTACGCAATAGGTGAATTACAAAGTACCCTGCCCCTAACTAAAATGCAATTCAACTGGATACCTCACGTCACGTTTCTACTTTGCATAAGCTTGACTTATGCATTCATTGAATTATAATGGGTCCTATTAATATATGTGGTTTTGGTATGTCACATCATTTTTCACTACTTTTCCTTGAGAAAGGTGACGGGTGCTAATGAGTGGAATGTGCCTCATTTGTTCTTTGCGCTAATCAAGCCCCTCCCCCATCCGATACAGAGGAGAAGCTTGAAAAAGCTTTCGCCAAATAATCTGATTGACTAATTTAGAATGAAATAAACTATAGTTTTGGTTTTGTTTGTCACATGTCAAATCTTGTCAGAAACTAAAAAGCCAAGTGTTACCATTTGAGCCTGACTAAAAACAAACAATTGGCTTTTTGGTTACTGAAAATACAATATAAACCAAAGCTATGGTTTAGTTTGAAGTATAGTTATAGTTCATCTTAGTTGATCAACAATTTCAAGACGAAACTAGTTAGAACTATGAATAACGAATAGTCAATGTAGTATTATTTTTAAATAATAGGCTTAATAACAATACAAAGTTTTATCTTAGTTGACTGACAAAACAAACTTTTTTATATGAAACTATACTCAAATTTTAAAACATAAGACAGATTGTTTGGTGAAAGCTTTTTTTCTCCTCTATCGGATGGGGGAGGGGCTTGATTAGCTCAAAGAACAAAAGAGGCACATTCCATTAGCACCTTTCTCAAGGCAAAGTAATGAAAAATGACGTGACATACCTAAACCACAGACATCAATATGACCTATTATAATTAATTAATGCATAAGTCAATGATGATAATGACGGCATATGATGTCATTTTTCACTACTGTGCCCCTTTTGTTCTTTGCGCTAATCAAAATAGTTATGAATACATGCCTCTTTGAGGTCAAGTATATATTTTAGTATTGGGTATAATGCTTGAGCTTGGATACATTTTTGTTATAGCTGTGGGCCTATATGTAAACATTTTGTGTTTTATTGGACTTCTGTCTTGTGCTGTTGTGGTAATTGTAACACCTGAATGCATTAGGCTATATTTACATCAACCATTCAGTCGATGCTTTTATCCAAAGCGACTTACAATAAGTAGCCTACATTTGTCAACAGAAAGTGAAACAACTATATATCACAGTCAAGACTGCCTGCTTGAATAGAAAATGTATCACGTCATTTGCATATATAGGCTATAAGTAAGCAACTTGACACATTATTAGTCTCATAAAAAAGTTGTAGTATTGTATTGCGTTTATTTGCGAGTAGAAACAAAACACACTACGTGGACGTCAGAACACATGAATGCCATATGTGTCTATCGTCACTGCCGATAAATAAAAACAATAGGAACAATAGTCGCATCATATGCCATGCCGCCATCGTCATTTGACAATTAGCGACTGCTTGACTTATGCATTCATTGAATTATAATGGGTCATATTTATATATCTGATATATTGATATAGCGTTATTTTTGTCCAAGTGCAATTGCTTCAAATTTATAATAGTTTAGTCTGCTATAGATTTCATTATTAGTCTTATAGTAAACCTGCACCTTTGCGATGCCTGCTGGAGAAAAGGCGCCCTTGCAGCTACAGCAGGGACCATGTTTACAGCGTATAAAGTCCCAAAATTGCTTGTAACCTTGTTTTCCGTTACCGTTTTGGAATTTTAAGAACACGCACGTGTAAACAAGACATATTTAGGAAAAGTCATGAAAGAGCGATGCTGAAACTTGGTTGATGTTTTACAAAAAGAAAATATTACTAGCAGTCAAAATGACCCCCTCACGGTGGTTCTAGTAGTGTTAAAGATTCTTCCAGCCAGCTTCTTTTGCATGGCCTAGAGGAATTACAACAGTTTAGCTGAGAACTAGGTATGCTCCGACCACTCCTTAAAGGGGCTAATACCAATTTAATGTCATTATAATCGGTAGATGCAAAGATAACCAATTCTTGTACCAACAACACACTTTTGCATTTAGCTTCCTCCGTTATTTTTTTTATTAAGAATGCTAAAATGAAACTATGAAACCAAACTTTTTTGGTTTCTGGAATTTCTAACTTCAATACAATACCTTGAAAAATATCGATATTCAATACCATTTTCGATACCACGGGGGAAAAATGACACAACATAACATTTGAGGGCGTAACATTTTATTTGATTTGATTAACATGAGATTTTTATTGAAAGATAAATCCAACAAGGCTATAACGTGACATCGAGGTACGACTACTGGCTAGTAGCAGAGAACAGCAGAAAGACTGTTGTAAACATGAACGATATTTTTTTAACTTTTTTACATTAATGAAAACAATATTCTTCTTGAGGTAGTGCACATGTTCAAAAGGCGATAAAGTGCAAGTAAAAAACAAAACAGTGCAATCTTATGTCTTTTCAAGTAACAAATGAATAAATACTAAATCTAATGGAGGTAATTACTATTCTTACAGGCAATATGCAGACACGCTCTACAGAAACCCATTATTGTAATGTTTTTTCTCTTTAGATCAGGCCTTTAGAAATAACTACATTATCTCTAATTAACTAATCTTATCTTCTTTTGTTTTAAACGTGGTAACAATTTATATGATCGTCAACATAACAATAGTCATTTTATCACTGTTACTAAAATAAGACTCATTTATAGAAAACAGGAGTACAATCCTATGTCTCCGCCAACCAGTTAGTGAACGTTCCACTCTGCTCTGAACTCAAGTTGCGTTCTTCTCGTGCCTCGAAGGTTACTCTTCAAGGTCACAACGAAGGGACACCGGCGACGAGGTGTTTGTGGAGCTCTCTCTGGGCAGCGGTTGATTTTGATGTCCGCGTCCAAGAGAGGGTTAAGCTTCTCGGACACTTATAGTATAACGACAGGGTGTGTGTGGATGTGTGGAGCTCCGTCTGGGCAGCGGTTGATTTGGCTTCAAAAGCCATCATTTATCGCACCCTGAAAATGTGATTGATCAGGGAATGCTTGAAGCCTAGTCGGTTCATTTTCACTACGTCACCATGGAAAGGTTGGCTCTGCGAGACTAGTTGAAGCCATCTAGCGTTCACCAGAGAGTTTTTTTTTTATTGGTTATAAAAATAACAAAACTTGTATTATAGGCCTTATAGTAGGCCTATAGTCATCTATTTATTTTTGAAGAAAGGTGAAGCTATAGTTTACTATACAGCCTACTGTAGGGATACACTTTGAACAAGCATCAATTAAATAATTTGCATTACAAAACAATGTTGATAAAGTTTATTAATACTAATTCTAATCTTGGTTTAATGTCTGGTAGTTTTGTGCTGCAGCCGTCGCGGAGCGCGTCAAAAGTAGCCTACCAATAGACGCCACGCCGAAACCCAAACACTTCACAGCTGCCCCGTGTCTTGGCTACGGTACCGCCAGAGGCCAGACCCATTGGTACCGCTAGATCCAGATATAATTGGAAGTTTTACGGTAACTGAGCAAAACCAGTCTTACTTGGCTGAACTGTGTAACTATATTAACAGTGGGATGCTGCTTCAATTGTGAAAATTTTGAAAATACAGGCATGTTACATTCGCAATCTGTGCGTTGCTCCGTTGAAACAATATGATTCTGGTTCTTGTTTGTGTTGCATTACAAATATGAGGGAATATATGCTTTGATTGTCTGCTGTTTGACACCTCCAATGTGTAGGGCAGAATGCAGCCGCAAAGGTTTCGCCGCTGCCAATAGTAACAATTGTACCGCATTCGGCACCTGCAAGGTGTTAATTTCTGGCCCTGTTGGCGAATCCGAATTATTTGCTCATACCACCCACCGATTATTCGACCATGAAAAAAGTTAATTGTGCAGATCCCTAACAGAATCCCGGCTCAACATCCCTACCCATATCCCAACCAATGACTCAACCTAGTGCTATTCTTATAGTTGTTCTATCTCCTGCACACACACACACACACACACACACACACACACACACACAGAGATGGTGTCTGTGTAACTTGTCGTTCTTTAGCGGCTCAGTCCTCTTTTTATAATGCTCTATGGCGTAAACACAGTTTACTGTTAATGTTCTGGTAGTCCATTTTACACAGTCAGCAGATGGGAGCTGGCTTAGTTTCTGTCCACATCAAGGCTCTTAAGTCAGCCTGGCTTTGTCTCTCTCAGTCCCATTTTGGCCACTAGGGGCGCATCTCTAAACGGCAGTATTGATCGTTTACATTAAGGATAGCTGGAATGTTGTTGTTTGCTGTCTAATCAGAACATATTGACTTGTTTGTTAGCAAAAATAATCTAGTTAAATTACTTTCCTGAGGGCTGTGCTACATGATATGGAACACTGGAACATCTATTTGTTAATTCCCATGCAATAGTTTCTAGTAGTTGCTTAACTTATTTATATATATATATATATATATATAAATACTGTATTTTTCTCAGCCATTGAATGGCTATTTTATCATACTCATACAATGTGTAGCGAAATGCTTGGATGGCCTTTTTATTGTTGTTTGTACATGATGGAATAAAAAGAACTGAGCTAAAGTGTAGTGCAATATATATGTATGCAATAGAAATCCACTCAAAATGTAGGGAAGAAGACAAGAGTGAGAAATCTACTTGTTAAGCGAATTGGCTTTTACTGCATTGGGATTCTACTACTTGCTGTTCACTGATGTCACTGACTGTAACCCGAGCTTCTTGTTATGTCACGTTCAAGTTAGTCGTTAGTCGTATACGATTCATTATAAAAACGAGTCCAGCTGTAATTGAAAGCCTAAAAAAATGAAAATAATGTTCATATCCATTTGCTACATACTTTCCCCACACATTAATTAACTGGGGATGCCAACCTGCCAGTTGCTCTTTAATGACTAAAGATAAATAAAGTAAATAAATACATTTTATTGCTGTATCTCTCATTTGAGGGTTTTTCAACTGCCCCAAACAATGTTCTCATTATGGTATGGTGGCCTCCATTGTGGTTTATCATCATCATCATCATCATCATATTGTCATCATCAGAGATGGATGTGAAACCAGCTCTGTTCATTAATTCAATTGGACTTTACTGTAAAGCACATTTCAGACAAAATGTTGTCGTGTGTGCTTTACATAGTAAACCTTGCAATAAAACGACAAATAATAAAATGTTTTAATACAAGGAAAGTGCTTTCAATTAAGAAAAATAAAGGAAATAACCAAGTAAACAAAAGTGATGAAATAAAAATGTAAAAGCATGGCTAAAAAGGTAAGTTTTGAGTCTTTGCTTAAAAATGTTACTTGAAGTGGACTTCCTTAGACCCGTCTCTCCCTCTCTGCCTGTTATCTACCTGTCCTAATTATATAATTGGAGGCAAGGCCATGAATAGTTTTAAAAACAAGTAAAATAATCTGACAATCTATTCTAAAACGAAATGGAAGCCAGTGCAGTATTTGGTTTATTTTTAACATAAAGCTGCAAATTTAAGGAAATCGATAATTCAAGATGTTTCCTTTTAAGGACTTTGAAAAGTGCCATCCAGTGGAATATATCAAGAGTAATTAACACATTAACAACTTATGTGTTGCCAGTGGTGTTCAGTAGCTCCTCCTGTGCATACTATTGTGCAGCTCCATTGATGGAGAGGGTACAACACACTGCGGCCTGTTTGATGAGCCCAGGAAAGTGTTATTTAATGAGCTGAATACTAAAGGGAGGCTCATGTTTATTCATGGTGTATCTGGTAGTTGTTGAGCCGTCGCATGCTGCTACCTGTTTGATCTCTCTATTTCCATTTTGCTAAATGACACAACTAAACCAATAAGATGGGTTCTTCTATGAAAGCAGCATAATGGTGACTAAATATAGAAGGGGATTTTACATCCATGGAGCCAGGCGTGTTATTTAGGCATATTTAGTTGGGCCATAATCATTTCCAATTCAAAATTTTATTTCAATTTGGTGTTGGGTTCAATAGAGTGTGAATGTGAAACAGACAACACATTATACACACATGCTTGATTTTATCATGCTGAAAATACATTTGCACATTTCATTAAACCAAATGACTTCAAGCTCCTTGTATTATATTGATTTAGGGGTGTGTATCCCTCCCTCTCAGGCGATCCGATGCATACCTAGATACATGGTGTATGTTAGAAAAAAACGATACATCTGTAACGATCCGAAATAAAATGGCTCATTGCGTGAGTTATGACACAAGAGTTTTCAGACTACATTTAATAATAAAAAATGCAACAAAAATAAATATATTAGGCCTAATGTATAGTATTTAAGGGCTGACGTGCTGGGGGAAGTATTGCTGCCATGGCTGCATGAGTTATGTGCTACATGAGTTATTATTCGGCCGTTAGCTTTACTTTATTACTGTAGTAACATAGCCAGAGAACCAGCATATTAACTAATATTGCTTATTGTTACAGGTAGATTTTGAATATATATTATTATTATACATTGTTTAATTAACAGTTTTAATTATCATTATTAGGATAATTGTTTTTCCACAACAACCAGGGTCAATTACTAGTAATTGATAAACCAATTATCATCTTTGGGTTGTGTTATGTATGTCTTTTAATGAGGTTGGATGCATTGAATTAACAAGATTGACTTGATGGACATTCTTAACATGTCATTTTATAACAAATAATTAATTATTTTATTCGTTCCATTAAACAGTCAACATAATGGGATTCTGGGGGACCAGAAGACGGCAAAGCTTGTTAGCCTGTGCATTTTTAATGATCTCTAAATGTAGGGCACGAGAACAAGCGTTCGATAACATCAGTGAAAGCGAGTGAAAAGGAGCGGAGGTGGTTGGTTCAGCCCGATTGTATTACATGGATTTGATCCTTCAAGTTGGCCTGTGACATACCTTTCAAATGACTTCTTTAAGACAACGGGTTGAGGTTGCACTCCTAGTCAGGATGACCCAGTTAGTCCATGTCCATTAGAGTCAGTGTATATTGACATAATCACAATCCTCATGCAGTTTTCACACAATACCTCGGTTATGGATATGCTCAGCTTCTATTTTTCATGGTTGAACAATATGTGGGTGGTATGGGTGACTAATTCATTTTTCAATCTGCCAACATTGGTTGATTTTAAAATTGATCAATAATCACACATGCAGGTATTATTTGTGTTTTTCATATTGTGCCTGATATGTATGTACATGTATTTGTAAAAACGAATGTCATTTACACAACCTTGTGCAAGCCAAAATCATACTGAAGTTTGTGTCCTTGGAACACAAGGCAAGTAAAAGAGCTCAGCACCTAGCACTTAGTGTAGTAGGATAGTATAGATATTAGAGTAAAAGAAAACAAAACCTTTACCATAAGTCAGAAATAGTTAATGTCCTCCATGAATAACCAAATATTTAAGCCTAGATCTACTGTTAAAACAAAAGACTTATTGTAATTAAAAGTAATTTTGAAAAATTGGACAAGGGATGGATTCAATGACAGGAAGAAGCATCCATTGTATGTGTAACTTCAAGGATCTAATGGCTGTTTATGAGTCAGTGGTTAGCTGGATTGACAGTGGTTAGCTGGAGATGTCTTCTGGAGGTCTCCATCAGTGTGCAGGTCAGGTGGAGGTCTTATCCACTCTGTTCTTATTTTTAAAGTGAAGTGGCATGTTTGCTGCACGAATATGAAGTGAAACAGCATGTTGGGCTGGACAAGGCTTTGGCTTTGGAGTCAAAGTGCATGGATGGACACGATAACGGTTACGTTTGTCATCGCAATTATTGGTGGTTGGAATCTTGTACTGTCTGCTAAGTCTAGGTGATGTAATTTTAAAAAGGTTGTTCTGTTTGATTGGAAAACCGATGATGAAGAGAAGGCTAGTTTTGATTTCATGTTTTCTTTAATAGTGGGGCTGGTGAATGAGGCCCATGCATTAGCCTAATCACACTAGTTTGACCAGGGTGAGGTCATATGTTTACTTTGAATTGAAAACTATACTCAACATTAAAATAATGCCTATGGGAAACACAAAACGCTCACATTATGTGTTTACTTTTTATAAAAGGTTTTGAACTAGAAGGAGCTAGCAAATCTTACATTGATTGTTGAGGAATAAAATAATAAAAGAAAAGTTTCCTAGGGCTGTACCCAACCCAACCCAGCCAAGTCAACTCCGATTTGCCAGTTCAATGCGATTATTTGACTATTGGGTACAGTTAAAGTTTCCAATATTCTACAATATGCTGTTTGACTATTAACAAGAATACAGCAGCTGGTTGTTGGCCAGAAACTGGATTGGAGAGATAATCAATACACCTGTTGCACAGAGACTAACTCAAATGTAACAAAATCATTAGGGAAAAAATTATTCCAATTCCTTCTCATTAGCTGTGTTCCCGACTCTCTCTCTCTCTCTCTCCAGAGAGGGAGAGAGAGAGAGAGAGAGAGACTCTCTCATTATTATTATCTCCTTCATGCTCTAGAATAGGTGCCCTGTAATGGGGTCTTTGCAGAGACTTCAAATAAACCTACATTTGCATAGTCATTGTATATAATTCACTATGCTATGCTTTAACTCACATTTGCTTATGTTTCATTTTCTCATACCCTCAATGCAAAGTTTAGGTTGTTCAAACTTAGGGGCATTCAAACCATTGCTGTGGTGGATTAAGGCCCAGGTACATTTTTTTTATTTTGCTCTCTGGAAACAAAATTGTGTCACTAATTTTGTACAGTAGTTTTTAAAGTTGCTCAAAAACAAAGAGCTCGAGGTGTTGAAAGACAAAGGTATGGAAAATTCTGCCCTGAAAAGGTTACAGTATCTTCCTCACCTTTATTTGCTCAGTAATATTTGTTCACTTATGCACATTATGTATTTGTGTTAGTCAAAGCAGATATTTTAGCTCCATTTTCCTTTTCTAATGCGTCATGAGAAGTAAAAATGCATGCTTATCTTTGGTACTATCAAGTCCAGGGCGTTGTTGGTGCTGCTGAATGTGATTATGTGTATGGGTTGTTTACTTACTCTTCATATTAGGCTAGCTCCACAGATGTAAAAATACAATACAGTGCTTTAGAAAGAAATGTACCTCTGAACGTACCTTCTCATCCTTTATCCGTCTCTTGTGATCATGTTGTGAAGGTTATAAATGTGCTCTAAACCTCGTCATGTTTGACCCCGTATTTAATGCGTTGTCGGAACCCATGCACAAAACACACAGACCAGTGGCCAATGTTTATAGATGTCCTCATTTATAACGATGTCCTTATTAATGAAGGAGGTCAAGGGGAAGTGGGAGGGAGACAGACCCCCAGTCCCGGCAATCACCTCTGACATCACTGCTCTGGTCTGCCGATGCCACCACTCATCACCGCTGTCATCACTGCTTATCAGAGTCTCTTTAGAGATACTAAGAGGAAGCGTTTCATGGTCAAGGTTAGGAGAGGGAAGGGAAGCATGTGCACGTGAAGGCCCCGTATACTTACAAGTTCGCGTTTGCTGTCGAAATGCTGTATACTACGGCAATTTAGACAATTTCAGTGTGATGTGTGAGCTGTTCGTATAATGACGCCAGGAGTTTCCAATTATCTCTGTGTTTTTGAGTGGTCACACAAATCGCAATCTCAGCGTCTTCATCTTGCAATGAAACGGGTTCATCTTGAAATAAACAGACAGCGGGACGCAATAGTCCATATTTTACAGATACCAAATATTTACGGATACCAGATACTGACCTAATCATTCACATGGTATTGTGAGCCAATTGCAGGCAGCGGTTTATCACAGGGCGTGTGGGAACCCTATGCACACTGTGCTGATAGAAGCCCAATGTGGCGCTTCGCTTTGGTCGCGAACCGGCCATTTTGTCCGTGCGAACACTGTACGCACTGCTGTACGTATATTGTGGCCTTAACTGTGTGTATGTACATGGAGTTAGGATAAAATGAGGACCGAATGCATACATACATGAAAGCGCTGTTTGAGTTCTCACCTCAGGAACTGAGTGGGTCAGATGAGTAGTGTAGTGGAAACGGTTGAGAAAGTCATCTTGGTGATTAAGCTCAGCTTAAGCTGAGGTTGATATTTTTCTACAGTGGTGGTGAAGGGAGAGAGGTGGGGTCAATGTTCATGGTTGCTGAACAGGAACATAGAGAGAGAGAGAGAGAGAGAGAGAGATGCACTTTAATGTGGAAAAAGGGGTTTGCCATGAAACAAGAGGCATCATAATTTAGGTAAGGTTTCCACTCTGATCCACCCCTGGTTTCAGGGCGTTTCCTCCTCAAAGTACAACCAGGCAAAACATAAAACAAGCGCCCCCCCATCTCCCATCGCCAGACCATAGCCAGAATTAGCCTACCTAATTAGTGCCTACAGTAGACCTGCTTTCGTCTCACTCTTCAGGGACGGACAGAGAGACACCCGCCTGCCTGTCTCTCCTACAATTACTCAACTACATGTTTCTAGACGTGATCACTTTCCAGCGTATGAAATGGGCGGTTTCGTTGTGGCAATCACATTGCGGAACACAAAGGGCATTGGGACATCTGCTGGCCGATGACAGTCCAGTGTATGAACCAGCACTATCCTGGGGAAAACGTAGAGGAAAGCATTGTGGAAAATAACATCTGAGCATCGGAACCCGGCGTCTACATGCAGTACCCGCCTTTTGCTAGCGCTGCATGGGTCTTCCGTGGGTCTTCATTGCTCTGCTCTCGTGAGTATGCAAGACAGCCACACACAAGCAGGATAAAGGAGCTGTGGCGTTTTAATTGGCCGACTGCTTTACAGCACACATTGTCTGACATTGAAAGTGTACACACTAGTGCTCTATTAGTGTGTCTACGTACATGAGGAGCCCAACCCCATGCAAAATAGAGGTCATCTGGACTGCCGTTGGAAGCTGTTTTTGTTGGAAACGGGGGTGGAGTAAGTG